>WURT03555271.1:0-19516 GCA_009936505.3 Holothuria glaberrima | reverse complement strand
GTTCCATTTTTAAAGGAAAAAATGAGATGTACGATAGAGTAGAAGTGGAGCTTACTGAGAAGAAATTTTAGATTTTTTGATGTTACTTACAAAGCCAGATGTCATGGTGTGAAAAGTAACGCATGATTTACAGCAGTTGTTATGAACCAAGGACTTCTGCTGCAGTAGTGGTAACTCTCTGCAGCAATGCTATGGTGAGGATACAAGTACTTAGTTTGCCTAGACTGATTATCTGAGCATTTAACATTGTGAACAACTGAGGATAAAACACAATTTCAGTGTTATGTTAAATTCATCCCTTTACATGGTTTTACATTCTAACTTTCAGCACCAGGAGCTTGCATCATTTGGGGTGACCCCCATTACATCACCTTTGATGAAGTGAAGTATAATTTCCAGGGAGACTGTGAATATACTGTCATCAGAGACTGTGTGATAGATCCATCCTACCACTCCTTCCATCTAATATCAAACAACGAACGCAACAATCCATCGGATCAGGTGTCATACCTCAGAGAACTTCGTTTGGAGTTTAACAACACAGACTATGAATTGATCTATAACGGTGATGTCAGAGTTGAAGGGGAGAGGGTTACACTTCCCTTCTTTGATGGTGTAGTGTACATTTTCTGGAGTGGTAATGAAGTGGTAAGTTTTAAGGGAGCAGACTTGTAGTCACTGTGTCATTTTAACATCCACGATTACATTTACTTTTACTTTCTTAAATACTAATGTGCATTTCAATTTACTCTTCGTTACCTTTGCTATAATGGTACGTACTTATACCCAGACTTTAGAGTGTTGCAGTACATATGTACTTTAATGTAACCATACCCCAGTTTTTGCATATATGATATATTATTACACTCACACTAACACTTACAGTGGTATTCATTGCATACTTACATGTATGTAATTTCATCATATTAACATCAGTTTGGCTCTGTATTGGTTCTGGAAGGTATTTTAATTTCCATCTTAGGAAAAAAATTGTACTGGTGTTCATTCTTTTGTACTGACATACACTGTCTAGTGGAAGTTAGATTTCTTTATGATCTTTGTTGTGGTTTGCGTAATGACATCAGGGTTTAGAAGTGTTAATAGGTTTTAATGATTAAACTCAGGGCGGAAGAACAAACTGATTATGAATATACTTTAAAAATGTAATAAATCTTTTAAACTTCTGTTGTTTACAAATGCATACGTTTTATGACAGGTACTTATTTTCTGCAGTAACTTCAGAGAGATAATTTGGGAATGTACTCCAAGTTTTATCCCCCCTCCTTCCCCATGGTAAATGTAAACCTGTATCCCCCCCATGGTAAATGTGAACCTGTATCTCTAACTTCTTCAATTTTTTCTCATTTAAAATAAATGTAGTGAACTGCACCATCGTTTTTGTGAGAAATACATCAAATGAAGAAATGTTTATCAAGAGTTACAATGTGGTAAGGGTGAGCTCTAACTTTCTTACAAAAACTTTGACAGGTACTGGCTACAGAGTTTATGGTGATAATTTACAACAATCATAATGATGTGAGGATTGAGCTGGCCAATGAATATAGGAACAGAACCTGTGGACTTTGTGGCAACTATGATGGTGATAGTAGCAATGAGTTTGTCTTTGAAGATGGAAGAGAGGTAAAAGATATTATCTTGTTTACAAAGCTAGTCTCTTTTTTTGCACATTTTTTATTTTTTTATTTTTTTATTTTATGGGTTCTGTAACAATATGTACAATGTTAACATGCTCAATAGGTCATTAGGACAGCAATTGATGTTTATAGGAGAAAGCAATTCAGTTGTTTTAAAAGAAAATGCAATTATTCAATTTTCCTGGTATAAATTGCCTCTTTCTGGTATACATGCTACAAACCTGGCTCACCTGTGCATTTGAGTTATTCCTGAACAAAAATGTGCACAAATCTCAATGATGTTTGCTATCAAAGACAGACAGTAGGGAATTACAATGGAACAGTCTCAGTTTCATGTGTTTTCCATGAGAAACACATGTCCAATAATACATCTTTAAAAATCTGTTTTTGGCTGTTACATCTTTATTCTCTTTTAAACATTCTTTATATTTTGTGAATACCATCCAGGCATCGTCGGGTGAAGACTTTGGGAATGGTTGGAGAACAGGAAATCGTGAGTGCATTCCAGACCCTGGACCACTTGATCCTTGTGACCCAGCAGCCCCAACATACGCTGAAGCCCAGGCCCTCTGTTACTATCTGTTGGACCCATATGGTGAGTGTTCTGTATTGATAACTATTAACAAATTGTTTTTGAAACTTTTTATTGTCCTGTAAAATATTGTTTGTTCCATCATAAATTTGGTTTAATATTAATCTTTACAATGCCCTAGCCATGTCTTCATTATTTCAAGTTTCATCACATAGACCAGCAGTTTCCAAAATGTTTTTTAATTGTCACCCAATTGTTTTATACCAAGCTAAACAGTATTTCACTACCCAAACTATCTTTTTGTTAGGACTGGGTGGGGGGCAGGGGGATTGATGGGGGTAGAGGTGAGTATAATCATGGTAGCTGTCAGCCCCTACCTAGTGTTACCAATGCTTTCTTGAATGGAGTACAAGATCATAACATGTTCAGTGATGACTTTCCTTGTGTTTTGGTGTATAATATTTTCTGGGCAGATTTATTCCTGTATCATTTTTTCTACACCTGTAATCATGGCCCCAAAAGTTCCTTTCCTACCCTGTATTAAGTTGTAAATCCCTCACTGCCTTGAATATATGAATTTGACTGTGGATTGTGATCAAGCTTTATAAAGAACCCAAGATCACATAATGATGCTTAACATAGAATGCTTGCAAAGTACTAACAAAAGAATCCTCTGAAATGTTATAAAGACTTGATGAGACAGTTGCCATAAGAAGGACCAGTACTTCACCACTCAAAGCTATTGAGCTCTCTTCTTATACAATTACAATCTCCTAACAATTTCCTTTTATAACATTGCTCGTTGACTTTCTCTTAATTTTTAGGTCCCTTTGAAAACTGTTTGGACTTGGTGGACCCAGACCCCTTCTATGAAGCTTGTGTCTATGACCTCTGTGAGACATTACCTAGTGAAGACCTCATATGTGACAGTTTAAGTTCATATGTCCAGGAATGCATTGATGTCGGGGGAATCCCTGGCAACTGGAGGGATGAAGTCTCTCAGTGTCGTAAGTGACAACACAGATATTACTCTGTTTACCTGTAAATGAAACGGTCTGTAAAATTTCCATAGGACATTAACTGAAGACAGAACAGAGGGATATCATAGAAATTTATGGAAGTTGTTGAGCCTAATTTACAAGGAGCAATTGCACTAAAAAGTTGCCAAAGTAAGACTTCCATCTTATTGGTTAGTATATATTCATAAAAAGAGAAGTGTATAAACAATGGGAGCAACTGCATTAATGCTTGCAAAGTACAAAAGGACAAAGCAACTCATGAGGTTTACTATACCATGTGTATGTATTGTATTAGGCTATCAAGTGTCTCTTAACCCTCCTTTTTATGGCTTTAAGTGACTCAATGATAAAATTAAAAAGTTGTTTTAAAATTGTTCTGATGTTGTTGTGATTTATAGCTACTAGTGGCTAAGAACTGTGGGAAACACAGCTGTATTTTTTATCCCTAACAAAGTTTGGTAGTGAAATCTTGGTTTTGCCTTTTACTTTTTCAGCCCACAATTGTCCAAGTGGCACTGTATATGATTCCTGTGGCCCAGCGTGTCCAGCTACTTGTGTGGACCGAGATGGACCTGACAGCTGTCCCATTAACCATTGTGTTGAAACCTGCCAATGTCCTGATGGTCAGGTCCTGGATGGTAACCAGTGTGTCTATACATACCAGTGTGGATGTCTTATGGACAATGGAAGATACCTATCGGTGAGGGAATCAAAACAAATTGCTTCCAAACCATCAAACTAATCGTTAATGTCACCAGCATGCTCCTGTAGATATGTCAAAGTCTTGTATAAGAAATATTACAATTTCTTGTGTATTGAATATAACAACATAGCAGTTTACATCTCTTTTACATTCATGGAAGGCTACATCCCTTCCCTAGATGAAAAGTTTAATTAAATGGGTGAATAATGTGTGACATTCTTCACATTGAAAGTTGCCATGGAAACCATTTTTAACCAGCATAAAAGTGTGTCAGGATGGCAAAGGGGAGGGGGGAGGGGTTAGGACTTATTCAACCAATAAAAACTCGCTCACCTCCGCAACAATCAGTGTCAAGTTCTAGATATGTTATCTGCATAACTATATCATTGAAGCAACCAGTGGTAAATTCATAGAAGACACAGTGTGACTTCTAAGACTGTCAAAACTGAATTTTCAGGGGTGAAGAAGGTTGAAAACTCGGACAAGTCTATTAAATTCCCACAATTCCCCTTGTTATCATTGTATGATTTTGCCTATGTTTTTTTTTCCCTTGTAGCCTGGTGAAGAATACACCTACCCTGACTGCAGTCGTCGCTGCTCATGTACCAATGGTAATCTCAGATGTGAGGACTTAACCTGTGACCCCAATGCTGAGTGTGAGGTCAAGAACGGAGTTCGTGACTGTTACTGTATGGATGGCTATAGCGGAGATGGACGTACTTGTTCAGCAGGTAGAAGACTTCAACTCACTTTAAACTTCCAAATTTTATAAAAATAAGAAAATAAAAAGTATTGCTACTGTCATCTTGACATTGAAGTGGATCCTACTTATACTTTTCACCATGACAACCCCCACCTTTCCCCCTTCCTTACACCAAACCATAGTGAAAGGTTGATAGCAAAATGTAATATACTATCTCATTTAACATGAAAGTTTAGTCTAAAAAATTTTAAAAAGTCATAAGAACTTTGGACATAATTTTCAGGGTCTCATATGCATATTGCTTAAGTTGAATTCAAACTGTAAAAGGCTCCTAGTCAAGTGTTAACACCAGTGTCAGAATGTTGCTGTGTATGCTGACATTGTTTGTGTAGTATGTAAAATAGCTGAAAGGAAGCCTTACTTTACCTAGAACTCAATAGCAGACTGTCACTCTGTGCATAGCCATTAAAGAGTCTGATATGTTATGTGGTTTCATGACAGAACCATGAATACAAATGGAACATAGACTTGTTCTCAGAGTAACAACTTTAGCAGTCGTGAATGATCATTTAGAATGTGAATAATTGTCAAAGCTTTTTATTCATCTGTAGTCAAATTTCTATTATTTCATAGCACCTGGTATCTGTTACATCTGGGGTGACCCTCACTACCTGACATTTGACGGCCATGACTATGACTTCCAGGGAGGATGCGAGTACACCTTGGTAAAAGATTGCAACTCATCAAGTGAGGTGGAACCCTTCCATCTGATAGCTAAACACCACAAAGACAAACACAACAAGAAGAGTACTATTATGAAGGAGTTGAAATTCAACTACAAAGGCAGAGAGTATAAATTAAAGGATTCTAAGAAACTCTACATTGATGGACACAAGGCTAAACTACCATACAATGGAGTAGAGGGGGTGTATGTTGAAAAGCTGCAATCTAGACTGGTAAGTAGAGAATGAACTTCAATAAAAGAGGGGCAGTTTTAAGACTTAGTAAGTAGGAATTTCATGGCATCAGATTCCCTGTTGTGACATGATTTGGTTTTTTTCACAATTTGTAACAAAGGGGTTAGTCTAGTCACTATGTTGAATAAGTTGAATAAGTCTTGATCAGACTTAAATGTCGAAGTTAGGAAGTCCGTCCATTCTCATCAAGCACTCTTCTAGGAGATAATGAATATTCATTGGGGAGATAATTTCTCTTTTCATAAGTTGTTTAAAGTATTACAGGGTAAGTGTGTTCTAATTCATGAGGTGCAAACCACCCATGGTCTCTGAGTTAGCACGTCTGAGTAAATCTGTGTTTACTTTTCTGCTCAATTGACTTTCCAGTCCACAATACAGTACTTCTGTGAGAGGGTTTGTTTACACAGGAAATTGTGGTTTTGTAGACTGGGTAGGCAAATCTCAATGCTCTCTTAGACTTACATGGGATTTGCACACTGTTGAAGGAGCATCGGGATTTGCACAGCATGTACTACCATCCTTGCTCCAGATATGCCATTTAAAGTCCTCATGGAAAGGACTCCAGGAAATTGTACCCTTGTTCCCCAGTTCTATCAGGAATGGAGGAGTTCTGATATTTACTTATTCCAGGCATTTTACTATTAAACAAATATCTAAGTAATGGCAGGACATTACCTGGATGATGTAATACATGAGCTCGAAACAAACCTTTTTAACTCTTTATTTATTAGTTTCAAAACCCTTGTAGTACCACTCCAAACAGCCTTGTCATATAGTAAGTTATTTTGTCCCTGGAAATTCCTGGGTGTTTCAAAAATTATTTGATCTTGAGACCTATGGGATATAAAGGGTACACCATAACCACCAGATAACCTCACCACAATGCCTGTTGTTTCCAACTTGAAAAGAATTTTTACATTGTAATATATACATATGTTACCATTACTTTTTAGAAAAGTGTCACCCTAGCCATTTCTTATAACTCAAATGAACCAAGATAATTTGGAAATACTGTCTACCCATGCAACCATATAGTGTAAGCAAATGCAAATTTCTGTGGTGCTAGTATAACAAACAATTTCATGGGAAATTTATTGTAGATAAAGTTTAGGTCAACTGATTCTGTTATTTAATGAACTTACTGTAGTAGAATTCTCAACTTTATTTTTCTCACTTCCTCTTGTTTATAGGCTTTAGTTTCAAGATTTTGTATAGGCTCATGTAATTTTTACTCCTTTATTCTCTTTCTATAGATTCTTACAACTGACAATGGTATCTACTTTGTCTTTGACAAGAGTTGTGACACGTTTGTAAGCATTCCTGTGGACTACAAAAACACATTGTGTGGTCTCTGTGGTAACTTTGATGGCAATGCAAACAATGAGTATATCCTGCCGGATGGAACCATGGTAAGTTAAGTTAGTGTAAAGTATTTACTCAAACTTGATATGACATGTAAAAATTTAAAAATTGGTATGCAAAATGAAAGGACAAATTTCAAATGAAATGTGACATTAAGAATTCTAAAGAGGGTAATATATCCAGTGACCCTCTCCATGGAAAATAGGTTCCATATTACAGTCAGAATTTTTTAAGAGAGTTAACATTATGTGCTGGAATGAATCTCTAAATGAAGAACTTTGTTTACTAGACAAACTAGTTATGATCTGGCTCTGGTATCATCGTGGGGTGTTTGCCGATAATTGTAGATAAAATCAAGGTGTATCACAAATAGTTACCATGAAATCCCCCTCTTCAGTGGAAGATGTGGAAATTCTTTTCCTGCTGAAACCTTATGATGAAGAATCTTTCCAACTCAGCTGTTGTGACCTGTTTTTCCACTGTGATATTTTAGGAAATCATTGGTAACTGAAGAATCGTTGTATCAAGAAGTGAATCTTTAGGGACTGCTCAGTCTGGTCTTTAAAGTTTTTTTTAAATCTTGTGCTTTCTTTTTTCTTTCACTGAAATATTTTGAAAAAGAAATTAAACATACGTGGTAAACTTGTAATTCTTTTGTTTACCGAGGAAAAAAAATAAGTTGAGTGAAAATTCTGCTAAAAATACTTTTCAATCCTGTAGCAATTTTTTTAATGAAATATTTGTATGCAATTATTTCCTTGCACTCTTTAACTGCAGACAACCATTGTAGCTGACTTTGGTAACAGTTGGGTAGTAGGAGGGGGCAAGGACTGTCAACCAGACCCTGGGACTGGGGATGAGTGTGACAAGCATGATGAGAAAGATGCTGAGAAACTCTGTAAACCAATCAACTACAAGAATGGTAAGTATGCACTAGAAGAAAAAACAAGAGCACCAGTGGTGCAAGGTTCAACTTCAACAAGGTTGCATGGCCAGGCACCAGTCCCAGTAATATGTTTGTTCATTACCACAGGGATCTGACACTTTTTGCTCAGCCCATCTTTAAGCCTATGTTGTTCAGACTGCTATGTAGTGCAAGTCATCATTAAGATATTTTGTGTAAATAATTGGCTCATATGGCACTGCCTGGTAGTTTATTACACAATCACAAGCTTAGCGTGACAGGTTAAAAATGCACACAAGCAATCCATGAAGCACCGTATGACTTCTCTGGTGTCAGTGCGGTTAGTTTAGCCATGGAGCTATTGGTTTGGCCAGTGTGTATTAGGAAAGCGACCATTTCATTATTACAGCAGATTAAACACCGAAAAAACATGTTAGCAAGTGAGCTGCAGTTTAATTGTCACTGCTGATCTGACATACTCTGTGCTTTGTTTGCCCAAGTGTAACAATATAACCGGTGCCAAATGATTTCTTTTGGCATTATCCTTAAATTGCATTGGTTTGCTTCCTCGAATCAAAACAGCAAATAAATTTGTGTGCTGTATAGAATCGATTGCTTGAAGTCTTTGGACAAAAAGTTCGTGATTTCATTTCTTATTTTCTCCAACACACTGTGATGAAATGAAAAGAAAGCTTTATAGTAGATTAGAGACATATATTAAAACAGCTGAGATTAGTTAAATTTTTTATGTTTTAATTAGGAGCAACTCCTTCCAACCCAGAGTAGTCAATTTTAGATAGAAAATTGACCCCTTAATACATTGCTATTTGTGATGTTGATTATTTCCAATCTTTGTGTGTTAACAACTTGTGAACAACTGTGCACAGTTTCAAGCACAAATATCAAAATCTCTAGGAGAAGAAGGAAATTATGGCCAAAATTTGGAAAATAAGCTCTAGGGACTCCATAACTATCAATCAGCACAAACTTTACACGTAAAGTTTGCATTATAAGTTCAACATCCCTAGTCAATTTCATGTCAGTAACTTTTAAAATTCTGAGAAAATGCAACCAAGAGGCAAAAACTCTTGAAATGCCTTGTAAAATCCCCTGTTACAAATACATTAATTTTAAACTAGTCAATCTAGTCGAAGTGAAAACTGTTTTCTCTCAAAAATGTGTAAATGGTACAACTAAGCTGAATTGCTGCTACAAGTAACATTAAGTGCTGGCTTTAGATTTTGTGAACACCCTACCATATTAAGACAGCTAAATTGCTCATTTATAGACATGTAGTGCAAGTACCATGTCATGAGTGTAGAAGTGTAGTGTCTCGGGTTGTTGGAACGAGCACAAATCTTGTGTCTGACTACTAGTGCACAGACTCACAATGTGAGAGCAATGTCATGAGTACAAGTACAGGGCCCTGTTTCATAAAGGGTTAAGATCGATCTTAAGTGAGATTTCAATAGGATGATCGCATGGCAGATCAAACTTAAGATCAATCGTAACTCTTTATGAAACAGGGCCCAGGTGTTGTGTCTCTGATTGTGGATATGAGTACATATATTAGTATGAGTACACAGTGTAGTATGAGTACAGGTATAAGTACTATTGTGGTATCGCTGGTTGGGGGTTTTAGTACAAGTCTTGTATAAGTACAAGTGCAATTTTTTTTATAAGAACCAATGTTTAACTTGAAAACCTGAGTACAAATTCATAGTCATGAGTACAGACAAATGTATTAAAGTGTGAGTATGAGTACATAGTTTGCTCATTACAAGTCTGCTAATTAAAAAGTGAAAATTGAAAAAAGTGTTGACTGGCTTTCAATGGTTTCCTTCTTTCAAATCTAAGAAGAACTCAAGCTATTTAATGATTCATTTCTACAATGTGATTTTGGTTAAACTTCTGTCATTTAATAGGGAAGATATGTATTGATTGAGATGCTATTAAAATAATTGGCAGGTTAAGTGTGATATGTTACTCTGTTTAATTTTACAGGTCCCTTCAAGCAGTGCCATGACTTTGTGGACCCTAAACCATTCTTTGATGCCTGTGTCCAGGATATGTGTGGTACTGATGATGATGACCTCCTCTGTCAAAACCTTGCTGAGTATGCCAGTGCCTGTCGGGCTGCTGGTGGTGACCCTGGGAACTGGAGGAAAGATGAAGAAAGATGTCGTAAGTGTTTTCATGTATCTCACACAGCAATGAGCTCAACACACAGTTGTGGTCTACATTGCTTTGACAGTAGTTTATTGTACAATAGATTAGACATGTACAGCAAATGTGTCCTACATGCTTGTCACTCAATTACTTTTACAACATATATGCAGGTCTTTTAAAGGGTTGGCTTTTGTTCATAAAGTTTGTGTGGAATTTGGGGAGCACAGCAGATGCATTAAACTTGCATTGTATTACTGACTGGGATCTATTGAATTCATTCTGCTTCGTGAATTATTCTTGCCCTTCATGACAAATTTCTGTAGTAAACCACTTTCTGCACCAGTTTAGAGAAATTCCAACTATTTAAACAGTCCAGTCTCATTTAATCAACTCCATATGAATGCATTATAACTGGTTTTTTTCAGCAATGTTGCTTTTAAAGCATTTGACTTTTCTTTTACAACACTCCAGTCAATCAAAAACTTCACTTGACAGACATGTCCTGGCAGAGAGCTTCCTGTCCACTTTCATACTTGGCTTGTCTCATCTCATCATCCAAACATGGGTACCCAGGGTATGGGGTCACCAGAGGTCAAAAGGTCAAAATCTTGTAAACAGTATATCTCAAGAAGTATAACTGTGAGGGATTTCATACTTAATATGAGGATTGCTGTGAGGGATCTCATGTGGATGATTCATGTTTGTTACAACATATACAAATGTCAAGTCAAGGAATCACTAAGCCTTTTGGCTTTCTGGTTCAGCAATATTCAATTGAAAACATTTGGCTTTTGTCTCACAGTTTTCCAAGTAATCAATAAATAACAGATACAGTGGATTGTCATTAATAGGTGGAGAGTAACTTGAGTCTTCAACTTTTAGTTCCTACCAAATTCTCTTTTATTTGCAGCTTTCACCTGCCCAGATGGTCTCATCTATGACAGCTGTACCACCGCATGTCCAGCCACCTGTGCCAACCCTAATGCACCCAGTGAGTGCACCATCAGTGACTGCATAGAGTCCTGTAGATGTCCAGATGGTCAGCTGCTGGACAATGACCAGTGTGTTGGTGGACTGAGCTGTGGATGTGTCTTGGATAATGGAGAGTACATCCAAGTAGGTGTATGATTTGATTTGTTAAATCAACCTATCCATGATGGACCCTTTTTCAAATTGCAGTTACAAAGGATTGTGGGATAGAGTTTTGGTATGTTTCTTTCTTGGCTACATTTAAATTTTGGTGACAGAAAGGATACACACCTAAAATCTATCCCATAATCCTTTTCTAGCTGCTCTTTGGAAAATAGTCTATTACCACATGGAGATACCTCTTGTGGGACCACTTGGTAATTATGAATGCTTTATAGGATAGGTCTACCTTGCAAAACAGAGACATATTTTAGCAGTATCATGTAACAAATATGGTGTGGACTTCCTTACATTTTTTAAGTTTCAAGCAGCTCTTTGTCATTTAATTGTCCTCTAGCATGATAGTCTGCAGTCTTAAATTATCTGTGTTTTTTGAGAGGACAGTACACAAATTTTCTGAAACCTTAAAATGTCCTTACAAATGCATGGAACTAAACTTTTTCTTTCCAGGCATGGAAAGTCATGAAAATTACTTTCTTCTTTGCAGGACTGGAAAAACCATGGGATTTTGTAAAAAGTTAAAAGTCATGGAAGATTCCTAAAATTTTATAGAGAAGTGTATTGCCTTACTTCACTGTTTTTCCTACTTTGTATCGAGAAAGTTGAAAGTTTTCATACATGTGATTTGATGAACTAGATCATGTATTTTCAAAAATTGGTCATTAATGGCAGAGTAAAGAATTTTTAATGTTCTTAAGGCAGTGTTGGAACCCTAACCACAGTGTAATGAGATAGGGCTAATGCATAGGATACAGATGTCAAAAAACAATTGCATTTCTTTAAATATTTTGTTACAATTATTTGACTAGTCCGGTGAGACGTACATTAGCCAGGATTGTTCACAGACCTGTGAGTGTGAGAATGGAGGCCTTACATGTGTACTTTATGGCTGCTTGGTAAATGAAGTATGTGAGGAAAGGAATGATGTCAGGAACTGCTATTGTGAAGAGGGATATGAATGGGTCAATGGACAATGCCAACTTGGTGAGTGTCAAAAAATGAAGTTTATTAAAAATTGATAATTATCCTTCAATTTTGATATTTTGGCCAAAAATCAGGTTTTTCATTTTATCCTTGATTTTTATCACCGTTGCAATTTCTGTGTTAATTGGCCATACTTTTGCAGCCAGGGAACATTTTTGCAACATAGGAACATTTTAACAAATAATGAAAATTTAGAAAGTTAGTGCTGAAAACTATTAGTAAGAACTCTTCATTCATTTTAATTTAACAACCAGTTGTGTGGATAGTCTGGAATATTACTGAGAATATATTTTGACAGCCAAATTCTTGTTGCTTACTTCAGCTCCTGGATCTTGTATAGTCTGGGGAGATCCCCATTACATCACCTTTGATGAAGTCGCCTACAACTTCCAAGGTGACTGTGAATACACTCTGATAGAAGACTGTGATGATGATCCTTCTACTCCTTACTTTCATCTCATCTCCAACAACTACTTGCTCAATCCATCTGACTCTGTCTCTTATCTGAGGGAACTCCGACTGGAGTACAATGGAACAGAGTATGAACTGATCACAGGAGGAGAAGTAAGAGTGGATGGAGTGACAGTGACACTTCCCTATTATGATGGACTTGTTTACATATATTGCAATCATCCAGATTTAGTAAGTGGCATTGAAAGACATTTTGGGTTTTTTATAAATATTATGAAAGTTTAGCAGGATTTCTTAACATGAAAACATAACAAAATGTTGAAAGTTAAAAAGCAGGTTACACTTAGCTCTGTGTAGGTCTAAAATGAGTATGTGTGTGATAGTAACAGTGATACTCTACTCTGTGGTGGACACCATTCCCTCTGTTATCAGTGATGTAAATGCCAGTTCTCTGCCTCCTCTTTGATGATTCATGACATTAGCTTACCATTCATATGACAGTGATTTTCAGTGTTCCACCTTATTGATGTACCCATACCTTGCGTGTAGACTTTTAACTCTCCCATCTAATTGGTGAACTTGTAGTTTTATATTAATTTTAAGGCTTCAGACCACATGGGTAAACCTGAAGTTGTGAGCTGGCTTTAAATTTTTTAACCACTTGGTGTATGCATATTCTCGTAGTTTTTATGTTAAACCTATATTTTAGGTCTGCTTGGTGTACTTGTTGATAGGTATACAGTCTACTAATTCATGTCTAGAGAGATAAGACCCACAGAATAAACAGGTAACCAAATAAGGCAAAATTATAAATGTTGATTTTTAACAATAAGAATAGAATTGTTACACCTATGAAAAGGAGAGGATCTGCTCTTGAGGAGAAATGGACTAAATGAAGAGAAAATGTTATTACAACTTTATGTTGTCAGTGCAGCATCCGACTTCCAAAGCTATTCTTACACCTTAAATGGCTTACATTTTGTGTTGTGTAACACTGTTCAGGTATTGATGACACACTTTGGTCTTCTGATTGTATACAACCGTGGAAATGATGCAAGGATTGAATTGTCCAGGGACTACTTCAACAGGACCTGTGGTTTGTGTGGTAACTACGACGGGAATAGTATGAATGAATTCTACACAAGTGATGGAATGCAGGTAATTCATGATCAATTCTTTTATATTTTGTCTTTTTTTTTACTTTCTTAATTTTATTTTTAGGTTCCAGAGTTTGTGAGATTTGGGCCACATGTAAAAACTGGTTTAGGGGTTGAGGATTTTAAGGGAACTTTGAAAAAGGAAATCTTTTAAAATAAGTTAGGAAGTAGAAATGCTGTGAAAGGTTTCATTAAAGGAATATTTGAAAAATTGTGGCCAGATTTGACCTAACCATAGCCTTTTAGTAAGACAGTGACTGTTTTGAACAAAATGTATGTCTGATTTTATGCAGAATATCTAGACAAAACTTAGGCAAGAATTACTTTGTAATGGTGCAATTGTTGAATCTGTGTTTTGATTTGTTTAGGGAAACCATTGTTTTCATTAACTTCTGCAGAGATCTCTTCTTCACTTACACAATACAAATCTCCTAAATATTGTTGGCTTTGGTAGACCCTATCAGGTTTTTTTTGTAGGGTTATTCTCATAGATATCTCGTCGTTTGTCTTTCTTACAGCAATCAGCCACAGATTTTGGTAACAGCTGGCAGACTGGGGATCGAGATTGTCTCCCAGATCCTGGTCCTCTTGATCCATGTGATCCTGAATCACAAACTTATGAACAAGCAGAGGAACTCTGTGACTATCTCATTGATGAATTTGGTACTGTTATAATCAAATGTTATCTTTCTTTTATTGCATTTGTACATTCTTTTTGAAAGAAAAAAAGAACAATGTAACATAAAGTATACAGTATGCTATTGCTCCCTGTGGTTGTCCACATCTTGCTGCAAGTTCTCATTGTATTGTTCAATATTTTGTTAGGTCAGCATTTTATCCTAACAATATATTCATTTCTGTATTTTGATAGCTTCAATAACAGCTGAGAAAACAGACATTGTAAAAATGGTGTACTTGTACATTAGGCGTTACACTTGAAATTTTAGTTTCTTTTTGTTTCCTTTAAAAAACAGAGTGTGTTGATAGGGGTGGGGAGTGGCTAGGGGTGAGTCACAAAATGCTCGATAGTATCTCAGTGTATGGATATGAAGCTTCCATATCTTCTTAATATTTATAGTTTTTAACAAGGTTAAAAAATTTGCCCTCACAATTTTGCACTCTCATTCCTCCAATAAATGTGTACATGTAGTAGTATGGATGTTATGGATAAGAGAAGTTTTGTGGGTCTAATGTTGTAAACGGGAATTTCTGAATATTCTGAGTATGGAAAAGTGTAAAAACATAGGTACAACAGGTGGTATTATGTTGGACAAAGCAAGTTGCTAGATTTGACAAAGCAAATTACAGCTCAGGGTTTTGTTTTTTGCCTCAAATTCAAACAATTCTACTATACATGGAAACTTTTGTACTGCATTTGATATGTATTTTGTAAACTTAAGGTAATGTTGAAATGAAGAAATTTTCCACTGATACTACACTTCACAGGTCCATTTGAAGAATGCTTGGACCGTGTTGACCCCACTCCTTACTTTGATGCCTGTGTCTATGATCTCTGCTATACTCTTCCTGAGGAAGACCTTCTCTGTGACAGCTTGTCTACATATGCCCAGGCCTGCCGAGAAGCTGGTGTAGATGTTGGAGATTGGCGCAGTGTTGTTACAGAATGTCGTAAGTTTTGACCCATTCATTACACTTCAAATGTATTAAAAGTATAGTTTCTAGCCTCTAAAGGAATTAGGGCAAATCAATTAGCATTTTTCAGATAGAAAAAAAAATTAAGGAAATTGAGGATTGGCAAAATTTAAAGAAAATAACACAAGGAATTTCAATGATAAGGAATTTTAATGTCCAAAGCAGTAATATATGTGTGTCACTCTGGCTTAAATGTAGTGTGCCACATGTGTCTAGGTTCTGTCCATTGATAGACTGGTTATGACAGCTCTTTTACCACTGTAGTCAAAAAACACGATAGAAATTTTGAAAATTACTTTTAAAATGTCAGATAAAAAGTGGGGTGTTTTGCTTTTGCAACATTTTAAGAACCCTGTGATGTTAAGAATGATTCTTATGGGAATAACGTATGTATTAAAGTAAGGGACTAACAGTTTAGAATGTATCTGGATGTAAAAACAGAGAAATCAGTTTGCCTGTAAAGTTGACACACATTTCAGTTGTATAAACATTTTGACTAATTAGGTAATAAATCTGACAAAATGACATTTCAGTTTTCTGCATATTCTCTTCTGCACTCTCACCATTTAAGATGCATTTAACTTAATCTGATTGTTCTTTCAGCACTCACCTGTCCCAGTGGAACTGTCTATGATTCCTGTGGCCCAGCCTGTCCAGCTACTTGTGTGGACCGAGATGGACCCGACAGTTGTCCCATCAACCATTGTGTTGAAACCTGCAGGTGTCCAGATGGTCAGGTCCTGGATGGTAACCAGTGTGTCTATACATACCAGTGTGGATGTGTCATGGATAATGGAAGATACCTATCAGTAAGAATTATCCCTCTTGGTCATCACAATGAAACATTTGTAATCAATATTTAAAGTCAAGGGAGGCAACAGGTGATTTGGGGGAGAGGGGAGAGGTGTCTTCCCCAAAACATTTGAAAGGAGCCCATCCAAAAGAAATGAAATTAAAAAATGTTTTTAATCTAGGTTTGCATTATATTTTCTCATTGTAGCCAATAGGGTTTTGCAATTATGAAGTAAGATATAGGAGTGATGAATATGTCATTGTTGTAATGTATGGAGGCTTGATTAGATACACGATTGATGTAAACAGAATAAACTTTATAAATAATCTCACATGTGCAACTTGAAACAGATTAACACCCCCGATCACCATCCCTTCTTTTTACTTTTCACACCATTGCTAACTGTACTTTCTAAAAATATTTTGGGCAGAAAATTCATAATCACGATCTTCTTAACTTTCAATTCAGCCTGGTGAAGAATACACCTACCCAGACTGCAGCCGGCGCTGTTCATGTACCAATGGTAACCTCCAGTGTGAGGACTTGACCTGTGACCCCAACGCTGAGTGCGGAGTCAAGAACGGAGTCCGTGATTGTTACTGCCTGGATGGCTACACAGGAGATGGACAGACTTGCACAGCAGGTATCCACAGAAGATAATCAATCAAAGCTCTGTTAAGTTAATTTTACCCTAGTTACAGTTGCTTGATGAATATGTTCCCTTCATCACTCTTCCCCTTTCCTTCCTATGTACTCATAAAATATAAATAAATTAAAATACTGCTAAACCTGAAAGCTCAGAATAGATAAAGTTAGGGAAGTGTGAGAAAAGTTGGTTGCAAACTCAAGGCAAAGGATGTAGCATTAGTAGTGAATATTCATATCCAGCATTAGTTGTGAGTTAAAAATGTGATGTCTTTTAATTAAAAGTATTTGTTTAACACCATGGGTTTAAAGTAAAAGCAGTATAGTGATTCAATTTGTAATGTGGGTTAAGATCCTGTTCAAAGACAAACATCAACATATGACTCTTGTTTGGCTCTTTCTGTGAGTTTTTTTATGATCTTCTTATAGCACCTGGTATCTGTTACATCTGGGGTGACCCTCACTACCTGACATTTGATGGCCATGACTATGACTTCCAGGGAGGATGTGAGTACACCTTGGTAAAAGACTGCAACTCATCAAGTGAGGTGGAATCCTTCCATCTGGTAGCTAAACACCACAAAGACAAACACAACAAGAAGAGTACTACTATGAAGGAGTTGAAATTCAACTACAAAGGCAGAGAGTATAAATTAAAGGATTCTAAGAAACTCTACATTGATGGACACAAGGCTAAACTACCATACAATGGAGATGAGGGGGTGTATGTTGAAAAGCTGCACTCCAGATTGGTGAGTTATAGTAAGGTTTGGGGGCAAGGGTTGGCATTAGGTTGCATGGAGAAATGGGATTAGCTTTTGATTATGAGTTTCACAACCTAGGGAGGAATGGGAAATGAATTGGGATTAGCATGAAACAAACATTTGTATGACATGAGGGGGAATTTAAGTAGTGTACAAATTACAACAAAATTACCTCACTTATAATAAAATGTCAAGAATTTGTACTTCTTTGAGATGCTACAACTTTCTAGTGACTAGCTCTTAACTTAATCATATGCATTCACTGCTGATTACTCACTACATCATTTACATTTGAGCTAAAAAGGTAGCATGGATAATTATATGTGAAAGAAGAAACATGTCTTCTGAGTCATCTTCAACATTTGTCAGCTTTTGGTAATAAGTGTTCTTATAAGGATAGTGCAATTTTTATAATTGTTTCTTTTCCAAATTTCCCTCTTATCAGATTCTGTCCACCTGGTTTGGTCTGTATATCAACTTTGACAAATACCATGACACCAACGTTGGTGTTCCTGTCAGCTACCGAGATAAGCTTTGTGGTCTCTGTGGTAACTTTGATGGTGATAAGGACAATGAATACACCCTGCCTGACGGAAGCATGGTGAGAAGTGTTGGAATTCTTGTCACATGGATGATAGGAAACTGAATTTTATGTCTTTATGGTATATATATATACTATTACAATCCATGCTTGGAGCTGTGACAGCTAAGGGGCAAATTGCTGTATCCTTGCATCATTCATGTGCAAAATCAGGAGAGAAAGGGGAAGGGGAGGGAGAATGGGGGACAGTGAAGGGAGTGATCTACTTTTTATGCAATTTATGTGTATTAAATTTACCTTTCCTGTGTACTGCATCCCATGGGACTTCATTTAAGGAGGCTTACAATAAGTATCAATTCACAAACTATTGTGCTCCTTTTGTTTTCTACAGACACCTCTTGTAGCTGACTTTGGTAACAGTTGGGTAGTAGGAGGGGGCAAGGACTGTCAACCAGACCCTGGGACTGGGGATGAGTGTGACAAGCATGATGAGAAGGATGCTGAGAAACTCTGTAAACCGATCAACTACAAGAAAGGTAATTAAAGGCTAATAGCTGGTTTTATAACATTTTATTAACTGCTAGACATTTCTGCCATGTTAAATAGTAGTAATGGCATGGAGGTTTACAGCATAAAGTTTAGACTTGTTTCTGGTGGGGAGTGGTGCCAATTGTTTTTTTTCTGGGGGGGGGGAGGAGATAAGTATTGTTAGCCTCATGTACATTTTGTTGGGAGTAACTGCTTGATGTTCTATATTCTGTATGATATTTACGCAAAAAATCTTGACGGGTTTTCACATAGTTTGTTGGTTTGTCTCTTCATGTTGCCTTTATTCCTATAAATGGGAACATTTCTTTGCTAAAATTTTATATAATTGTTGCAGACTTTCACTAAAGAAGTGCATTATCTCTAAACTTACTTCCTTGCCTTAAGGTCCCTTCAAGCAGTGCCATGACTATGTGGACCCCAAACCATTCTTTGATGCCTGTGTCCAGGATATGTGTGGTAATGATGACGATGACCTCCTCTGTCAGAACCTTGCTGAGTATGCCAGTGCTTGTCGGGCTGCTGGTGGTGACCCTGGGAACTGGAGGGAGGATGAATCGAGATGTCGTAAGTAATCTTA
Source organism: Holothuria glaberrima (assembly GCA_009936505.3). Classification (NCBI taxonomy): domain Eukaryota; kingdom Metazoa; phylum Echinodermata; class Holothuroidea; order Aspidochirotida; family Holothuriidae; genus Holothuria; species Holothuria glaberrima. Next base: position 269 of record WURT03555271.1, on the reverse strand, counting down.
CAGTTATAAAGTTACTTAGACCTCAAGTTTTACACTATCTGCTTCATGTGAAAAGGGAGATTATCTCCTTGTTATAAAGGAAGTTTGAGAACCCCCTCCATCTTGCCCTTATTCATCTAATTATAAAACATATTTCTCAATATTTTCATTGATAAAGTAAGATGACTTTTTGGAGTCTTTTAAAATGCTTTGAACAGAAACTTTCTTAACTAGATGAAATGCATCAAAGTGCAAAGGTTTTTGGGACCCCTTGTCACCAACCCTCACCA
>WURT03555160.1:0-21036 GCA_009936505.3 Holothuria glaberrima | reverse complement strand
TATTCTACCACCGAAAATGTGTGAAAAACTTCATTTTTATCAGTCTTTACGTTTACTGACCTTGTGTTGCAGAATAAAAGGTCAGTGTTTAACCAATCAGAATGCAGGATTCTCAATAACGGATGGCTAGAGGTGGTAGAAAAGTTTATTAGCTCCATGATTGTACAAAACATGGTGCAGCGTGAAGCAACAACGCTAAATTTCCAGCCGTTTGATTTGTACTCATTTAGATTTCTATCTACGTCTTCATCGGGAAAATTAGTCAAAAAACGACTTACCTTCTTACCTTCTTAAGCTCAAGTTGAGTTATATGTTTCGATATGTGATAACAGTATTAAAAATAACCTAAGCCTCGGTGAGTTATCACTTGCATTTGTCTTCTTAACAGATGTCAGCTTTGGATTAGGGAGTTGCTATAAATAGCAACTCCCTGTTCGGTTCAACTTTACAGAGATTTCTTTGAAAAGCTTTGAAAATCTCAGACAAGTAAGTATAACAAAACATGGAAATTGCCGCTTGCTATCCTAACGGGATCGAAATGGAAGTTTTCAAATCATGAATCTGTAAAGCGGGGTCTTATTTAAAAGATGCATTTTGACTGGGTTCTCTATCAAAACATCTCCCTCCTCCATGTAAATAGATATCAGTTATAATAACAACATTTTTTTCGTTCGTTAAAAAGATAAACTCTAAAATTAAAATGTTTTCGGGTATTTTCTTTACTTTGATACCCAGAACATATGTCCATATGCAACTTTAATTTCCTTGGAGGTGGTAGGTTAAGAGCCAACTGATGCTGGTCGTCCGCTCAATGATCAATATTAGCTCCACCCCACCCCACTCCACCCACCCCACTGTGGTGTCCCTACAACAACAGCTTCTGATCCACACACGGCCCTGAAAGTAGTCAGGACGCCAAAGCCGTTGTTTTCTTATATTATTTCGTCACTAATCTATTTTTTAGGGAGCATGGGTTTGTTTACCCCTTCCTGTTTCGGTAACCGTTCTTTTCCATTCAATTCTATAGAGGTGTAAACGTCACTAAACTAAAAAATACATTAACATCAAAAAATCTTTATTGAAATAAAAATATTTCAATTTTTTAAAGGAACTCGGTAGTCGCCAAAATAGAATAAACTCTTGGACCCGTCGACTTCGTTACGTCACATCCGGTTAGGCTTCACAAAGTATGTACGTGTGTAGTATATACAGTGTTGTATGTTTCAGTACGATACTACTTATTTTTAGGCTCAACGTAATTAGTTAGGCCTTTGATTTTCTTAGTTAGCCTAATAATTTTGATGGTGGTAGTAAAAGCAAATCTAAAATGGAAACTCATTGTTTGCAAAACCAACAAAGTTTAAGGCTTACCGGAGGTGGTTGAGTCAAGCACTTTCGTTTCTTGGTCCACATTTACACTGAGAGCTATACCAAAGTTGCTCTTGCTTTTGCACGGACAGCCTCCGCTACGAGACTTCTTACGCTGACACATTGATTTGCAAACGCAAAGACGGTTCTGCAGTATAACCTCTAGCATCTGTTTCTGTCGAGCTTTCCACTAGCTCGAAAGGAAAATTTCTCTATCCAAAATTTTGAAACTGGTTATACTACTCGAAATGAAACCAAAATAATGTCCAGAAATATACTACAAGTAAAACAAAATGCTAACGCAACCAGATGATAAGTATTTCGCGGAAACGGTATAGAATTGTCCAACTTAGCTGCCATGATACCACGATGTATTGACGAAGTGATCAATCGATCAGGACCGTTACAATTTGAAACGAAACAAAATTGCCCGTGCCAGAAGGAAAAGTAATGAACTTTTAATTCAGAAAACAAATTGTTTAATATTTGGCAAGTGAAAGATAAAAAACTAAATAAGGTATTTTTTATTGAATTATGTTGCAAAAATTATTTTAACGGAATACAAAACGCATTAAGAAGAATATTTTCAATATAAGGCTCACACTGAGGGTAAACATCTCGTTTGGTAGGACGTATTTATTTCCGAAGTACGCCGCTACCGAGCTCTTTTAAGTAGAAATAAGAACATGTGTTGCGCCTCAACCTAACATTGGATGATGTAAATTTAACATCGCCTACCCTACTTTCTGATGCTTTATCTAAGGTATTTTTCAATTGTTAAACTACTGAAGTTTCTCCTGAAATGTGTCTTATTATATAATGCACAACATGGCAATAGAGACCCATTCCATTTGATATTGGATAAAGTACTGTAGTACTTACACTGAAGCAGAAAGTGAAAATTCTTCCATGATGCATGAACTTTCAATCCTTTCACAATCTGGGAAGAAGGCTGTGAATGTGTTGCGCTTAATCTTTTGCTGAAACTTCGCAGTGAAAATGGATAGAAAAATTACTTCTTTTGGACGATTTCGTCCAAAATCGTCTTGTCATTACAAATTGTGAAGGACAGTTACACATTCCAGTATCGCGGCCTAGACTATTTCATTGTAAAACAGGATCAAAGTAACGAGCAAACTCGTAAACTCTCAAGGTTTCTTCGTGTTTTGGAAGATAAAATTAAGTTTGTCCTTAAGCAATAAGCAGAAATAATTGAGGTACCAAATCCTCATTTTAACGCAGAACGGTTAGTCGATTACCCAAGAAAACATTTCTTTCGTAGTAACCTTGAAAAGTTGTCCAAAATAGCAATTTTTTATACCAAAATCGTCCAAAAGACGAAGGACGAAAATGGAAGGCGAAAAACATCGTCCAAAATCTTCCAAAATCGTCCCATTCTTCACTGGGTTAGGAACGAACGATAATGGTAAATGATATAAGAAAAGTGTAAAGTATTTTAAAATCCCTATTTTCCTTGAACTTATAAACACTGTCAATTAATCAATGATGGAAATTATTGCACACAGCCTGTTCCAATTAACAATAAATATGAGCATTTTTGTCTTATCATACCTTTAAATTGGATGAAAGGATCCACGAACTCAGTAACATGCGATGGATAAGTTCCACAGGCTACTGTAAAGTAATATACCCTGTGCCCTGTAAACATGGTTGAAATTATTTCCTTTTCAGACAAATACGAAGAAAATAATTCGAAAAGGAGAGAAAAAAAAAAGAAAAATGGGAAATCAAAGAGGTCTGAAACTGCTTCTCCTAAGATTTTGCTACAATTTTTTATGCCCAACTAGCAGAGATGCAGTCAAGTCGCTCTTTGCTCGGCAAGTCAAGTAAACTGCTGCTATTTTAGCGACTCGAGGCAAGTCATCGACTCGAGTCTCTGTGTTATTTCAATAGGAGAATTTTTTTAAGTCATTTAGAGTCAGAGGGTTGTGACTCGATTCGCGACTTGATTACATGTCTGCCAACTAGCAGCAAAAGTTAGAGTTTTGAACTGATGCATACATTTGATTGACAAATGTTTTGTTTATGTGGGGTCCGCTAAATAGTTTTGTACATATACAGAATCGTAGTTGTTGGGCGTTTTTATTCCCAAATGTAATTAATTTCAAATCTGAACACATTAAGAAGAAAAATCAGTCGGTCCACAGTCTTTCCAACATGTGTTTTCTATGCTGTTTATCAATAGATAAAATATGGTTAGTAGTGAATAATATCACTCAACTGAGGTATTTTTACCTATGTCAATGAACTGGGTCCTCCTCGTCTTCATGTGTGCTGACATTTTGAATGTCATTGTATTACAGATGTATTCCTGGAACGGCTGTAAGCGCCACATCTTTGAAAAACCCTGCATATGGTTGAGTTGTAACGGTGCAGCACAACAATTGGAAATATATTGACATCACATTAAATATTTCTATAGTTTTCGTTCCCGTTTGATCTGTCTAGTATATACAAGGTAAAGTCGAATACCTCTATGACGTCACTGCGGGAAGACGAGAAGTATATGAAGGTAAAAAAGAAGTTTTAAAGGGATATCGTGACAACCTGACAACTACTTCTACGCATCAGATATCCCCACGGAAATTTAACACTGACTGTATTGTCATATTAATAACATCGTCACATTGATTGCTTTTTCCTACATTTGGGAATCATTTGGTTTTATAATTCCTCGGTGACAATAAGTTTAATTTACTGGTTTCAATTTCAGAAATTGTACAAATCCGTCAATCTGCACGGGTATGTCATGGATTCCTTTGTATAGCCATTTCTGTGGGCTTTAAACAAAACTAGACGGTGGTTAATCAATAGAGGATTGTAAAATATACAGTATTGACAAGTTTTATGACTCCTATCTTGTGACTGTATGATAATTAAAAATTTCGATCATCTATTTTTGCCTGAACTGTAAAGTATTCCATCACAGCCTGGAGAGAAACATTTGCATTTTATTGTTTTATTTTTCAGGAAATTGTTCATGATGAGAAGGTCGCTTTAATAATCGTAGGAATTGTCCGGCGCGAAGGCAAATCAAAATATGAGAGGCATGCCGAATTAAAGGTGTCGTATAGAATAATATCTCATAGGGAGTTGCATAACTATGATGAACAAAACAAGTGGAGAGTAAAATGTTCGGACGATTTGCTGTGTTGAGTCCCTTTCATCATCGGAGGATTTTCTTACGTCGTGATCAAGAATAAGTTATGATTAACTGAAAAAGGAATATAAAAAAATCCTGTGGAACTCTTGGTATTTAAGCAACTTAAAGTGCATCATGCTGATTGGAATCAGAGTGTAGGCCTATTTGAAATAAACATAATTTTTGCAATCTCATGTATTAATCGAATGAGTATAAGACGCAGCATTAACTCCCATTTCAAAATAGAAATTGTGAACATTTACATCTGTAAAAAAAGAATTGAGGGTTTTTGGGGTTAATAATAAAATATTTTATGGAAAGATCACAACTAACTTGAAAACCATGTAAATGTTCCAGTAGAAGACTGACAGAAAAGATAGGACATAATGGCCACAGAGGAACACACTCATACACAAACACACAAATATATATATATATATATAACACTAATCCGTAACGTTGGGGGAAATCACGATACCGCGGTTTCGTTAAGGGGAAATTGAAACAATAAAATACATAAGCATATATAATCATAATCAATGTTATATGAATGGCCCACCATCCGTACGTGTTAACATATACGTGTCCGTAAATTCGTCGACATTGAAGTAATTTTGTATAGATTGTGTGGTTGAAAGGACTTTACCATACGTTTACGTATTCCTATATAAAAATTGTGTGAAAACGTTATGTGGAAACGATTTTTTCCCCTTATGTAAAATTTCGACAATATTTCCCCAAAGTGAAAATTAGGAATATATATATATATATATATGAAAATAAAGAGAATGGTAGCAATATGGACTCGACTTTTCAATAAAACAATGAAAAGGAGTCAACTGCTCGTCTCAAATTATCTTTCTTCCTATCTGGGAGAAAAGCTTAAAGTACAATGCCTAAAAAGCACATAAAAGGTGAAACCGTTAGCTCAAATGCCACGGTCCGAAGAGCCTGTCTGGCGGAGATTTAACAAAGACCAAATCAAACTTTATATAATAAAATTGAAAATTCAGAGAAGGTTAAAAACTCTTATAAGAGTTAAATTCCTTTCTTTTGTTTAGTCTCAACGGCTGAATAGATTGTAGGTGGGCTAGCCAATATCCTTCCCTTTTACTTTCGACTTGACTATATATGGACTTGACCATGAAAGGGTTTTTCTCTTAAGGTAACACATCTATATACAAAGTATGAAAAGTATCCATCATTCCTGTCTTGAATTATGATGTTTTTGTTAGGGTTTAGACCTCTGATGATCTCAAATGACCTTTGACCTATATTGGAAACAATAGGGTCCTTCCTTTTGATATGATGAAGATTATCCGTGATTGCTATCTTGAGATACTGTGTTTACAAGCAGTTTTTAAGAATTTCATATTTTCACCTCCGGTGACCTCAGATAGCCTTGTCCTTTACCAGAATCAAAACGGTCTATCTTTTGACTATAATGTATCCACATGCCAAGTATGAAAAGCATTCATGCTTCGTACCTAGAGATATCGTATTTACAAGGTTTCGGTTAATGACCTCTTGTGACCTCACATGACCTTTGACCTTCACCAAAACAATTGGAATCTTTGTCTTAGTATAATAATTCTATATAACAAGTATGAAAATCATCATCATCTTGAGATTAGGGTTTACAAGCAAAGCGTCACAAACATATACAGTCTTGTCAGTCTTTGTTCAGTGCACCACCGATGACATTTTCCTTTGTGTTAACCCCTAACCTTGTGTTTGTCGTCAACCGTTCACCTATGGTTGTACAACCTAGGAAGTTTTAATGTCTATTGTTGTATTTCACCAGTTGTACACCCTAGACATGTACACATACATACACACTTACATACACACATACAATCACCCGCGTGATTGTATTGATTCCTTTCGCCTGCAGCAATGGATAAAAAAGTTTTGGTTTTAAGATTAACAATGCAGGAATCTTTGCTTCAACAAACACACGTAATACTAGACACGAATGAAAACTTTCTTACTTTGACGCTTACCTTTGAGCTTGTAAATCCTTTTGACTTTGTGCTATTCACTGACGGACACAGAAATTTGGGACGTGGGTGAGAGTGGCTTTTGAGTATGTGTAGGGTAACGCCAAATGAATTTACTCAAAATTTTATATTGTTCTTTTTGATTAAAACGATGACAAAAATACTTACAGATGAGTAGCATTCCATTAAATTCTGAAAATGTAAATGTTATTTTTTACGAATTTAAGTTTTCTTTTTTACTAACCTTGTAAAATATTGTAACGTTCGGGGAGATGGGTTTGATATAAGGCCGGCAGGTTGGGATCCTTGGCCGATCATGTTGTTTGATTGGCCACTCACGACTTGCGAGGAAGCAACACAAGAGATAAGCCAAACAACTGCACAAGCTTGAAACGGTTTATTCACAACAGACTTAACGACTTCAGATGATTTAAAATGGAACACGTAAACTTGGCTGGATGTATAGTAAACAGTAGTTGGGAAACATGACGTACAGCAGTAATAGGCAAACTTCAGAGGTACATTTAAACACTAGCTGTATAGTTAACAACGCCTGATAACAACTATATATAAGTGTAAGGTACCTTGCTAAGTTAAGCTTCCTCTGCTATCTGTCCAAGTGTGCACCGGGTGTATCAGTGAGAATCTTTATATGAGAATGTTAGACTGTTCCACCGTAAGACTCTGAGAGCTTGTACACGTGTGCCTCTTTTAAATGATTGCTTTAATAACAGGCTTTAAAATAATCTCCCTCTTCAACATAAAGATAAAATTAAGCTAACAATTACAGCTGAAATGTTCTAAAATAATCAACAGCTGGAGAATCATTCAATGCTAAACTAAGGAATGTCAAAGTATATGTTAACCTTTGTAAAGCGAATACCTCATTGCGTAATATTACATAAACTTACATCACATATGTAAAATAGCAGATGCAAATAATTAACGAGGGGGAATAATGAGGGATGATACCTAACAGGAGGCAGTGACTCCATGAAGCTCAACTCTTACTCCACAAACAATCTAAGTTGTTTTGAAAAGGATTAAAATAGGGACCTGATAGTTCCACGTAATTCCAAATAGTGCCACTCATGGCTCAGTATAATCCCTTGGAGCTCCACATGGGTCCCCAAAGCTGCACGGCTGACACGTACAGCGTGCCAGCGTTACAATATCATTGATCACCAAATTTGAAGGGCACGACAGTTATATGTTTACGATTTTGTCTTTGTTGTTTTCTCAAGTTGTTCACAGTGTGCAAAACTTCCTGGATACTTTGGCTTATGTCGTCTAAAGAAAATTCTGGTCACACTCTCTGCTATTAAAATAGATCCCAGTTTACTCGTCAAGTAACAAGAAAGTAAAGTAGAAGATACTTTCTACCTACAAAATAGAAACTGGAATATATCAAACCCTTGTTAAAGACCTTTAATCTTGAGAAAGTTGACCATCCACTGGGATAAACGAACGCCTGTACAGTGTTAGAATTTAAGTAACATTCTCTATTTACCCAGTTGGGACAAAAATCTTCCTGAAGGCCAAAGCTTGCTAACAGGTCATCAATCTTGATAAGTTGCCTAAATGTATTCAGTTTCTTGATTAAATTACTATTTTAGTTGATAAAATGATTTATATCCTTTTTCAATTACTGAGTTTGTTTATGAGTGTTCTTTTGCCGCAATTTTATTATAGTTCTTAATACCTTTTGGGCAACCTGCTAAAGGCAACGTTATGATGAGTTGAAAAAGTTCCTTAAATGTTTAGGGGAAACAGCTACTCGAGTTCATCGCTACTGCGATCATCTTACTGGCCATTGTCAACAAAATACATTTCCGGCTTAGCTTCTCAGGCCATATTCCAAGCTTGGGACACACAAGTCAAGGCCCAACAGGAGTCACATTGCGTCAGTCCTGGCCACTGCTAAATCTTTTTACTGCATAGAGTGCAAAATGAGGTCACAATAATGGCAAATATTTCATATGATGTCATGAAGTACCATTATAGCCTATGGAAATGTGAAAGTTCCATCTCATTTCATTCAAAAAAAAAAAAATATCTTAGTACAATGTGACACGTATGATCAAATTTACCGTTACTTTGTGAGCTTAGCATCTACTTTCTCTATTTCAGGGTATCTTGTTCAATATTTTCCACAGCATACTGCTTTACTTGTATATAACGTATTACTTTTTGAATTGGTTTAAATGTTAGCTACGCTTTAAAAATAAATTCCGGCCAAAGAAAGTTTGTCTGCATGTGAATCTCTTCTTCTGTTATTCGACCATTCACTGCTGAATCACTGTAGACACTTGTTTACATAAAGCATGCGCAAGAACATATGCTTGCTTGTCAGATTTCGCGTGTGTAAACGCTGGCAGGATTGCACGAGGAAAAGTAGACGAATCAGAAAATGCTTTTCTCTGTGAAGACGGTGCATGCTTGTATTATCATCTCTTTTGCCAACCAGCCGTGACATCATTTGTTTGTAAACATGAATTAGTCTATAGGAGAGATATTATAATACTATTTGGTGTATAGGGTACAACAGCATCTAAGTTAATCTCTTGCAATATTATGCCAGCAGGATTGCAGTGCTTGACAAACAACACCCAGCTCCATGATCTGACTTTCATCTTATTGACAAACTTCGCAAGGCTTGCCAATTCTGAAGTTTTTATTGCGAAACATTATAGACAATTTCTAATGATCATTTTCAAGTCATATGACAAGGGTATTTGGTAGAAAGCCTTAAAAGACACGTCATTTACACGTCAAATTACCCGTCAAACAAGAACCAATAGATCCAAATAATTGCACGTCTTATCCGTTTAGAGTTAATGTATTTTACTAGCTAGCTGTTTGTCCTTGATCATTTTCATTTCAAGTGTCAACGACCTCGAGAATGTTCTCCAAATGAAAACGTTTAGTGGACGATCGTGACTAAATCACCGAAAATCACAATGCTTTTCAGCATTAACTCTTAGTCCGTGCTGATCATTTCACTCTCTACATTTGACAATTACTTCAAGAGTTTCTTTCAAGGCAACTGAATTATGATGATAATTAGGCAAAGATGTTCATGAATAATTCCCTCACCCATAGATATTATTGTCTTCAAAGTTTAAAGTATTGTTCTCTTAAAATAATAACATAATAATGACTACAAACAAGGTTAATAATGAATTTACAACAAATTTAAGGTATGAAAGTTGTACAATAGTTAAGAATACACCTGAACATACATCAATAATATAAATTTCAGGAAAGAAATTTTCAAAACCATGCAATATGAAGCCATTCTCTTTGCTTGTTGCGGTCTAAAGAATTGCTCTGCAAAAACATAAAAAATTGACATTTGCCCCAACTCCAATAGCAAAACTGCATTTGAAACTCCAGATGTTCCCACGAGCGGGGAGGAAAAGCTATACCCCATCAGGGAGGTTTTCCACCTATCTCCTGTCTGAGAAATATCCCCCTATATCCTGTATGGAAAATACGAACTGGTCCGGAGAAAAAAAAATATTTCTTAACAACTCTAACATCACTATTGTAAAAGATTAATGTTGAGCTGATCTTTCCAATGATTTGTGCTGTTTTTCTTCATTTCATTTGTCGGGGATGTACAGTTTGCACGCTAAACACAAACCTAGTCAACAGTCAGTCATCCGACCTTTTAACTGCTTTTGCTTACTAGGAAGACTGCTTCTCCAAGCAGCCAAGACGAACCAAAATTTTATTCTACGCGGGAGTGCTGTCAATTATCAATACAATTATCAATATTCCAGCCAATGGTTGGTCTCTTACAGATAAACAGTAACCTACTAATGACGAACCAAGATGTACGAAACTCGCACAGTTCTCTGAAAAGTTCCGAAATTTAATCCTCAGTCCAGTAGTTGTTATCTTTAATTTCTCGATCAATAGCCTAGAGTAATTGCTTGTCAACCCTGTTAGAAGCCAGCTGACTGTCATAATGCAGTTGAGCTGTTTCAACTCTCGGTGGAGACACATTTTCTACGTATCCCTAAAACTTTAGCCCGCTTCTATGGCTGTGTTATTCACAAACTCGAATCTCCATGAAAAACACTAGGCGTATATCAGCTTTAAGACCCTTCCTTTAAATGGATATATTGTACATGCAAACTAAGCTAAGACAATCATGCCATTACTTCATATGGATATTGGGCCATGGTTGATCAAATTTTCTATGATGACAAATGCAAGTGTAGTCGGGACAACTGTTGTGAAAATTTTAGTCCCTCTCCCATGGAGAATTCCCCCTCCTGTAGAATAAATCCTGGAGCTTGGCCTGTGTATTCCTTTGTGGAAATTGGTTACTGATGTCAAGGCATACCTTTAGACTTCATCAAGGTCACAACATTTGATGCAAATTAGGCAAATTGTCTCAAAATCCCCAGGTTAATTATCAAAATTAACCAGCTTGTTTGTCCTTGAATTTTTTTGCCGTCGTAATGTTTGTGAAGATATTACCCTTTGTCGGTTATAACAAAACAGAATTCCTTATAGCGTTGCAAACCTAAGGTTGTTATAAAATCATGTGTTTGCCTTGATGACTACACATGTGTCCCATTATGCATTTTCGTCTTGGAAAGAGCAATTTGTGGAGAATTAGTATGTTCTTATTAGCAATTGAAATGCGGCTTTCAAATTCTATTACAGATTTTTTATTTATTCGTTTTTGGATAACTTCAAATTTAGTAACCATATAGTACACTTCTAAAGGGCAACAAAAGATATCTTCGAAGAGACGTACAAAATGTCACCTTAGATATAAAAGCCTCTTCATCATCTGTTGCTTGATCCGATCGAATAATTTTATTTACTAACATCTTCTTTCAGATTGTACAAATATGTTAGACTGCTGGCAATTATACATTCCACTGTAGGCGAAACTTGAAACTACTCCCGAATGAAGTTAAGACCTCGAAGGGACACGAATTGGAGGGACAGTTGCAGACGTTGAAAAGACAACCGAGTTAACAAATTGACGTCTGCTCAAAATCTTTTGTCCAGAAATATGACAAGATAAAACATTTTATAGACAAAGATCACCTAAAAACGAAAAAGAGGAAAAGGAAAAATAAAAGGTTTCATGGGCAGAAAGAAAAAAAAAACAGACAGCTACATGACAGTTATTTTACAATCGTTTTGCTAGACATTTAAAATCAGGCTAAAGGCATGTATCAGGCGATCGTGTTCAAGTCCTAGCGATTTGGAACATTTATGATTTATGTGACATGTTTACAACACCAGCTAAACACAGTAAACAAACACAGTTTCGAGGGATATACTTAAAAAATGTCAGGTTCAGGTTTGAACCAAATCCGTTCAAATGGGCACTGAACCAAATATTTCAATTCCATTCAATTCAAATTTATTTCACAAATGATTTTATAAACAGAACATAGACAATTTTATTATAGATAACAAAGAAGCAATAAATCATTTGAAGGACACTAGAAAAACAGAAACCTGTTAACTAGGCTAGTGTCTGGCCTTTGACAAGATTTCGATTAATTTGAAGAAAAAACGGTTAAGTCTAAACCGGAACTAGTCAAATATTTAATCCTTTTTCGGTCAAGTACCCATTTGATCCGTTTTCTGTTCAGTTTGAATCGGACGGTATTAGAGCGTAGGATAACCGCACAAAGCATCTGCCTGAAGCAAAGACGAGCGTGTAACAGTTTCGATCATCCTCTAGGTATATTTTTCATGAGAAGTTGATCCCACAGAAGACACAGTCGTACAAAACAATAAAATGCCCATTAGCCTAAAATTTATCTAGCAAACCTCATAAACAAGGTGCTTCCTAGCTGCACCTACTCCCTCACTTGAGTTTTATAAACCTAGCAGATCGTTTTACAAATATTCCATTTTATTCACCAAGTTATTGCTAACCACAACATTCTGTGGTGCAAAATTTCTTGACGGGAGGGAGCAAGTTTAATAGAAGTCGAACAGGTGTTATGTTATTGTGATTTATTGCTTACTTTTCTTCTATCATTTGTAACGTTCTGGGGGCTTAATTAAATTTGACAAACGTTAGGTCGAGGAAGGTGTAAATTTTCCATAGAATCTGATTTTTTCAGATTGCCAAATGTGTCATTTTGAAGAAATCTCTGTGTCAAGATATACCAAATACCAGTCAACCTTGAGAAGTCCATAAAAGTAAGTGGCAGTGAAGGTCATATCCTCCCTATTCGTTGCCAGACTTTCCCCATTCATTGCCAACTCTTACGACCGTCAGTTCTGTGGGATCATCTTGGCATGTTCCTGGACAGGATGATCCTCTCACGTAGTAATTTACTTGATGATCTACTCAGGGATAAGCTATCCTCTTGATATTCTACTCGTGGTAATTTAAACTATATTTAGCGCACCATGTACAAAAGACATAGATGTTAATGCTTACGAATATGTCTCCCCGTGTTGGAGATTATATTTTCAACAAAAGTTGATCAAAACACTTGCTGCCACTTTATTTAGAAGTTGACTGCAGTGGAATATGCAATGGAAGGGTTCCAACTAAAGGCTGAAGCAGATGATTCTTTGCCTTCCTTTAGGACTGTAGTTAGGAGATTGGAGGGGCTAGCCTCTCATACGTAATGCGCCAAACATTTCTTTTAACAGCTGCGATCCCATGGCAGACTCAAGTGTTTCTAAAAACGTGAGGGTCCCTCAAAATCTGAGAAAGGGGCCATTAGTCAAAAAAAGCGAAAACAAAAGAACCACTGTTTATGCAAATATATTAGCGAACCGTCCTAAAATCAAAGAATATCATCACTTGTATACAGTCAACACATATAATCGAACGGTGTAAATGTACCTGCATAATCAGCTCGGCAAACCCTACTAGGCCTAAAAGTTGAGTTTCACAATTAACTTGTATGAAGGCCATCAGAGGAATCATTTACTCAAAAGCAGACCTAAAAGTCTACAAGGTTATTTATATACCTCCGACTGGATGCGGCTAAGATCTGCTCATGAGGAGAGGTGTAACCAGGGAGCTGTTAGGAAGGAGACACAACTTTCTTCAGACACTTTGAAGCTATGTTCGTTTTCAGTGATAATCTTACTTTTATCCTCAAAATTCCTATCACAATTACCAGGATCAACCAGTATGGAGTGACCTATTGTTAAAATGACAATGAATACGCCTACTCCTTGCATTGAACAGGTAACTTTTCATTGCCAGTCGTCACAAAAACATGAAATTTTACACTTTTGTCGTTATTGGCAGTCGCGAAAAGGCCATTTCTGTTAACTTTACTGGAGACTTTTCACCTAACCTAAACTTCGAGTTTGTTTCTAAGTGAAGAAGAAATTTGCCAGAATTGGGAAAAAGAATCAAGGCTTGAACAATGCTCGATGAAGACGACGCCTCAAATTCGTAAGGACACAAAGGAACGACATTATTTAAGCTTTTTTTCACAGTCGTTTAGTTGAAAATCTTGATTCAAGCCTAGCGCCCATCTGTAACAAACCTCAGATCCAAGTTTGTTTTTACAAGGCAATTGTTTCAGGATTACTTGGGTGTGAAAGGGAAAGATCACTATTTGGAAAGGGAACGTCAACAGGGCTAGACAATAGGAACAAAGAGACCTGTCAATCAAAGTTTGGTACCTGAATGGAATTTAACCTTTGTCAAGTACTTATTGTCTGACAAATTTGGTTGTTGTGTCTCCTTCCTAACAGCTCCCTGGTGTAACGATATAGATCTAAACCGTTACACGTGATTCATAGATATAACACTGAAAGAAGGCACACCCAAAGATTACGTATTACTGGTATCAGAAGTCAAAACGGACGTGTATTCGTCTCTAAAGTAAGGACGGACATGCCCCAACGCTTTGCGCAACAGTAGCGTAGAAGGATCAGCTTAGGACTACTAGATGCATAACAATGGCGTAATAAGGTTTACTTCCTTTAAAAACAGTGAAAATTTTTATAGATTTTTCCACAGAAAGGTCCGCTCTAATGAGTGAATCTTTCAACCCAGTCATTGTTGGAAATGTGTCTGATATTCTGCAAACGCAATATTTCACTTTTGATCTTTCCTAAGTGCAGGGGCGGTATCAGCGTGGGTGTTTCCCTCCGATAAAGGGGATGGCTGCCATAGCCCTCAAGGCTCCTCATGTGTTCCAATTTGGGTGATAACGGAGAATTACGAGCCGAAGCCCTGGGATTATCACAGGATGTGAATTAGAACAAGGCAAATGATATTGAATGTACACTTAACAGTTTACAAAATTCACAATTTGGTTAGTCACATGCAAACTATAGTTTTAACTGTTGGTTATGCATAGAGGTTCAGGGCAGGAAGGGTAAGTGATTGTTGGGGTTTTCATTGGAACCATACTGCCTCTCGAATTATCCTTCAGCGATTTATAAATACAACTTCCTATGGTTTTTACCAACAAGCAAGCAGAAAACAGGATTTTTAAATACTTGTTAATGGTTTTTAACCACATTTTGCATTGCAAAAATTTTGCAATATTGTATAGTTTTATCCCCCTTACTTATATAAGAACCGTCGTCATGTGTCTCTGGTAAAGATTCTAATATTTATGTGATTCATGTAACCTTACGGACATGTCCATGAACTATACTCTCCTGGGTTTTATGATATTGGTTTTTCACAAAGGAATGATTACTTCAAGAGGAACTAGGTCAACTTCGACAAGAATTGATAACGCATACGCCCACCTCTTTTCTCCTTAAATGCCAGTTTCCTTGTTGTGATTGAGGAAAGAGCTTAATGACACTTTAAAGAGATAAATGGCTAATAGTAAACATGTCAATGGGTTGTTTGTGTTAAATCACTGCTTCGGGGCAGTCGGAAGTAGGGGCTGGAGTTTGCAGCCTCCAGTTATTTTCTTTTAAAGCTTTTCACGTAAAATCACTCTCACTTGTGTCTCGCAACAGCCAAATTTTCCTTGCAAAATATCAAAATCCAGGAGCTTAAAATGTCAGCTCCAGTGTTCACTGTTCGATCTAAACTATTGAATATACCTTTGTTGAAAGCTGTCTGCAGTCCTAGCATGACGACATACAGTGCATTTGAAAATGTTAAGAAGTAGCTGAACCTTAAAGAGACTTTAAATATACGGGCATACAAGTCCCATTAGCATCATGTTCGGACATCTTATGGCAATGCATTCTAAGGGATGAACGAGTTCTGTACTTCTCGTTGATAATTTACATTAACCACGAGAGAATGCATCACGCAAAAGGCTGGAAAGACGATTTTCTGTTTCCATCTAATCGACCTTTGCAGCCCGTATTTTGCATTTTACATTGATCAAACTCAAGTTGTGCTTTCCCAACCGTCATATTTGTCACAAAATTACTTTGTTTTTATTTTCTAAACACAATCATTATTTCCGTTCATATCATTATGTCTTATCTAAACTGAAGAGACCTGCATTAACTTTTAAAGTGGACGCAGTTCATGATCGTGGTCAACTCACCCCTCCTCCCTTTTCCGCAACCCAGCAATCTTTCTCAGATTAAATCGTTCGTCACCATGTGTTATTCTGTAGACGGAATGCATTACAAAAATTCCTCTACAAAAGAAACTTCACATGCTCATGGAAAAAATTAATCAGAATATGTTGAGAAAGTTCTTAATTTTTTTTATAGAATTTCTCCAGACAAATAAAGACTTGAAATAAAATGCTACAAATTTTTTTGCATTTCTGTAGAAACCCTAAGGATTTTTTAAAGACACTTTTCAGAATTTCCAAAGAGTCTTTGTATATTTATAGAATTTCAATTTTCGATAGAATTCACTGCATCCGTCGGTCACTCTTTAGACCCAACATCAGTATGGCGAATATGTCACGCGTTCATGGATCCCATCGAATTGACTGTTCTGATATCTTATTTTAACTTGTACTAAGCTCACAAAATAAAGACTTTGTTTGGTCGACACCATCTCCCACTTTTGTCAAGCTGCTCATGTATACCGTAGTCAGTCTATCGACTGCAGCGATGGAAAGTGCGTTATTTGGGCTTGTCTGTTGTCCTCGGCGTCAGGGAGAAGACTGTAGTAAAAGTAGTTTAACGAGCCAAAGTTCGAAGTTCAGTACTGAAATTAGCTAATAGAATACTTAAATACAATGATAATTCAAATTAATTCATGGCAGCTCTCATGTCCTGAGTCAAGAGCAAATTAAATACATCAATAGGTACAATTCATGATCAACAAAAAAAGTCTTTTTTCGCAAAGCACTCTTTTTGTCGATATCCGCGTTAGTATAAGGAAGAACTTTCATATTTTGGCTCTTTCTGTCACACTCAAAATTAACGGCATATAATGTCTGAGGCAAATGCGTTGAACTTAGTTTATATTACGTATGAACTTGTTACGCTAATGCAGATTGAGTTTTGAATGTGTCTACCAACACAACCATACTCTTTCGACTATAACATATTTATGCTCACTTGTGAGACTTCAGATTTATTGAAAACACTTTAGCCTGGTTTGATTCCTGATGTCGCAAGGGAAATAAAAAAATCCGAATAAAAGCCAACCGCTCGTCTGGGCTATTGTGACTAGCACCACTTCGTATTATACCTCTCTTTGCAACGATATTGACCAACATTAACTTGTTAGTACAGCTACAAGTGTATTATTATCTGTAAAAGAAAAATTACACCACTTCGAACAACTCAAAAGGCGCCGGTTTTCCTGCGTAAAACATTGATTCCGTTAAGTTTTCTCATTTACTAGTGATATGTTAAGGTCGTAGGAGTTTAACTTGTTCCACCTAAATCTCTGTCATTGAACTTTAAAAAAGGCACTCTAAATGCAATAGATCAGACCGTATAATGTGTAAATAGTACAACTATTAAGTCAGACACGGCATAAGTAACTCCTCAATCATTGTCTAACTTGCTGGGATCTTGTAGGCACCTTCCCCACGGCAACAGTCATAGACTCAAGGAATCTCAAAAAGTTTAAGTCGAAGTTATGTGCTTACCGGACAATTAATCCTGCAATGTTTTTATTAGTATTCATGAAATTCTGTCATATGAAGTCGCAAGCACGTTCTTCGACCTGGTGCTTGTTATCTACAAACTGACAAAGGATACCGACTTACGACATGGGAAATGACGAGAAAAATGTTAAGAGCGAGAGACGGAACAGATTCTTTGTGCAGATAGTGGGTTGTAATAGACAACTCCCTGGAACAGGTAACAATTAAAACCTGGTTTTTATATCATGAAGACTAACAACTTAAGCGGCCACCGAAATCACCCATATTAAATATATTAAATAATGAGACAAATTTTACCACAAAGACAGGACTTTCTGCCCTCCTGCCCTCTCCTCCAGCCTCGTCCTTACACCGTTTAAGACTTTTGCCATGAATTTGTAAATCCCTTTGAATGTAAGGATAGTCCAATTATACACCCTTCAAACTGATGTGAAATGCAAAGTTTGTAACAAACTTGACGGTGCCACTGTGAGGAAAATTTATGAAGTCTACAACAACTTCCAGGATATTATGTTTATCTGACCCTTTTCTTAAGACAAACTTGGAACGAGAGTTCCAGTTCCAACATTCTCCCCACTGAGCTCATCTGCACGTTAAGCAATAATGCCAACACAAAGTTAACTTAGCAATCAATTTACATTTAGTTTTCTACATCACACCAAGTTAGATTAATACCCAAGATTAGCTGTCATGGATTTCTATGCACGTCACCCCAATTTACTCATTATGCGCATATTACTTTGGCGGGTGAAACCCTCCCTAGAGCAGGCATTAAGCGCTGGCTTAAAATTGCGAAACAATGTGAATAGTTTTACATTTTTTGCTGTGATTTGTCCTGTGAAGATTTGTGAAATGTCCTGTTTAACGTTTTCAAGGGAATAAAAAAATTCCTGGAGGGAAGCACCTGGAGCCCCGCCATAAACACTCTATCTATGCGCTTACGTGACAACTTAAGCCAGAAAATAGATCTCTTCTCCTTCTCAAAATCTTGATTAATTCCATGTCTATCAAGTTATCTTCAGTTATCCCGCTGTAAAATAATGAACATAGAACAGCTTACAAATCACTTTAATTTTACTGTTTCGCTGCAATGTGAATTGCTGGATAGTTCATTTTCGCTAATTTGTCTTTCCCTCGAAAGTATGAGTTGGCGTAGGCGAGGTGAAGCCGAGTCCGTTATTATGCCAAATTACAAGTCGAGAAGGTTTTGAGCAAATAATGTCTGATAAATGTGGTTCGTCCTCATAACCGTACGGGACTGTTTTTCTCAGGTAGGGCGGTGATTTTTTATCCTTCTCCAGAATCTGGAGTATAGAATTTAACTGTCCAATTTTTCACCCGAATGAGACAAGATATCGACCCGATTTAGGCGGGTTTCTGACATTTAGGGGGTGGGGCCTCCCCAGCCCCGTGGCCCCGACGTACGACCATGTCCGTACTGATTTGCTACCGAAAAACAACACATTTACCAGTTGTCATCATTTTTTTTTTGCTTTGATCCAAATTTCAGACTTTCATCAAGTACATAAAAAAGGCCACTGTTTAACCAATCAAAAAAGTAACGTCTTGACGGTTTTTAATATCTCCAAGAGCTGGGGCTGTTTTCGTGAACGCAAAATGGTGCCTGACTTTTTCAGCTCACTTTCAACGAAAGTATACCTACTGCTATGTGGGGATGTACACGTCAACCAGCTTTTACTGTACAGCAGGCCATTGCATACGTTACATTGCATTATAAACCGAAAGTGATAACATAATTATGAGTTAACGTTTTATTGAACTGGATTAGGATGAAACCTTTGTAGAGCGAAAAAGGAAAGTTCTTAATTTTGTGAGAAGTTCGGTAGCTCTCGTAACCTTATGCATGAAGTTACGCATAGGTCTCGTAGCTATAATATGAAGCGAGGACATAAAAATCCATAAGATTTGTGGTGATCTCGATTAATTTAAGGGAATATTTTGCATTTAAAATGCAACAACGTGGCCTGCAAAATAAAGAACTTTAATTAATCATTGTTAAACCATTCAGTCTCACTTATATACTCCAGCAATTAATATTTTTTTTCCTTCAAAACATTATGCTTTACAAGAGTAACGGATGTTACATCAGTTAAAATTTTGAAAGTCTGGACCAACAACATATTCTTGGACAACAGACAATTGTTTTTCTTTCTGTGATGACTTTATTTCTTGAGAAGAAAGCCAACCTGCTGCCTTATTTGAATTCCCTGCCGTTCTGTCCCTATAAATATTGGTTTTTACACAGTATTTCCCTTTAAGTAATGGTGTACAGGGTGTACAGGGTGTAAACTTGTAGCGCATACTAACAGTTGGCTCTAGGACAACGTATTGTGAGCCTTTAAAGCAAAGTCAACGATTTGTGTAACCACAGGCAGTCCTAACGTTTCAGGGGCTGATCCAGGATTTTCACAAAAATTAAGTGGGATGGGGGCTAATCGTGAGGGCATAGTTTGAATCTACGAATATAAAATTTATGTAGCCTCGACGGAAAGGGGGAGGGCGTTCAAGGAAAATTTTGGAATTGTGGTTCCAGTTAAATGAGATCACTGCAACTTTGGAATAGAATTACCAGTCTACCAGTTACCAGGTTTATGTTCATATACTGATAACGTGGTTAAGATACAGGGATCTTTGAATTTCGTTTTGAGATCAGGTACTATTGTTGTTTTCAATAAAGATATACACATTATATAACAAATAGCATTTGCGAGTATCACCGGTGCTGTGAAGTGTGACTACTTTCACTTCGGTACAAGCCTATCAGAAGAGCAATAATCATACATCGGTAAGATGGTCAACACTTGGGGAAAATTGGTTTGTTTATCGAACGCCATCTTATGCAATTTTATGACTTTTAAGTTGAGTATAGATTTAAGAAGCAGGTTTACAAAAAGTCATTTTTTTGAGACCTATACTATGCAGTGTGACTAGTGATGCAATTTGGATTATGCAGCAAGCAAAAAGAGAGGGAGGGAGTTCTTCCTTACAAAAATGTTGACAGTGAGTTTTTTCTGAATTTATTTTCTGTCATGGCATTCGTGTAACTTAGTAGGGAAAACAATATGGTAAGAAACGGGCACGATGTAAGAAGCTGTTTGAGATTGGGGGGCTGAACATTGTTTGGGATCGTACATTACATAAACATCCCTTTAAAAGATTCGTTGAAACAGGGAGTTTGGGCAGCAACTCCCAGGTTGAAACATGTAATTCCCCTCAGCACACAGCAGCCATTACACTCAATTAAACTTAATACCACTGAAATGTCTACATAACCTTGGGGCATTTAGACTGATGCCAGATTCTTAACTACTTTCCAAACTGTTGCACCACGAGTGTTACCAAGGTTAAAAAGGCCAAAGAAATACTGCTTTCTAAGTAGGTAAATATGATGAAGCAACAAATTACAAACAAGTAGCAGCAAACAGCTTTATTATAGCTTGTTCCGTTCTAGAGATATAGC
>WURT03555049.1:0-21036 GCA_009936505.3 Holothuria glaberrima | reverse complement strand
TAGCATAGTTAGTGTATCGACAAATAAAGAAAAACATTAGACCTTATGTATTTCCCTTTTCTTGATCAGGTAGCATCCCTTTAAGATTGATATCAATGACAGATCAAACTTCAAATGGATCGTAACTCTTTTGTCCAATGTTTGTACAAACGTACTAAATCGAGCACAGCCTTCAATCACTTTCATTAAACCAGGGAGTTGCTATTTGACAAATAAGCAACTTCCTGATTAAACATTACACAAACAGGCGATGTTCAATAATTATGTCAGTCAAATGAAAGCCAAATGATCAATAACTGGAAAATGAAGGTAATAAGTAAAGAAACATGTACTTTGGTCCATTTATATGCACTTTGATTTCTACTGAGTGATAGAGTAGAGTTATATGTATCATTCAGTGGTACAGGTTTTTACGACTGAAAATCTGGAATAAGACTGAGCATTGGGCCTGCAATACCACAGTTTTCTTTAAACTAAGAGAGATCTGTCATACGGAGTTAAAATCTAGGTAGAGCCATGATGCACTTGTTGGCATTGCCGCGCGTTATTGCGTTTGTTCGTTTGTTCGAATAGGTAAATGAACCTTTAACAATTCACTTGGTCAGGGCGGATCCTGCATTTAAAAGAGGGGTGGGGTCCACCGAGTGTTGAATGCACGGCGAAGTGGCTATGGGGGAAGGTCTGGGAGACTCAGAGGTGTGGCCCCCTCCCGAAATGGGGATATTTTGAGAACTTAGCCTACCATGAAACGTGACTCTTACAAGAAAATTCACATGCATTGAAAGGGCTTTAATTATGTCCCATTCGAAACTTAGCCCCAGTGGCGCAGTAGAATTTGATGATTGAGGGAAAACATTGGAAATGATATCGTTATTCTACCACTTATAAGCCTAAAAGTCAGTGTAAGTGTGCATTTTCGTGTCTACGATAATTTAGCACCAAGGTGGATACTTCCATCCTCGCCTTCGGGGGGGGGGGGGATATGCTATCCATGAGGATTGGTGTAACGGGAAGGTACCCATATGAGAATATCTCAAAGGGTTTCAAACTGATTATATAAGTTGGAAAATTTACCAATTTTAGTAAAGTGCTCTTAATTTTGTTGGGTGTAAGCCTTGGGAAAGGGTGTGATGTGTGAGTGGAGGGGGTGAAACTCCTTCCCTTGAGAATGTTTATGTATGTTCAGGTACTAAGCGGTGCATTCTTTGGCAAACCTTTGAACTGATTACATGTTAAAGCATTACAACTATTTAGTGATACTACTTTGGCTGTGGCATGGTACCCCCAATGCTGGTATTATGAGATCGACTTGGGGCCTTCTGGAAGCTTTGAGGTAATTATAAAGGGGACGTTGGTATGGTGCTTTTAAGCGACATCCAAATGACACTACAGGAGAGTATACCGAGTACTTCACAAAACAAAAACCTCAGGTCCACTAATTTTGAACGAGAACCCAAATGAACAGCTTTCAGAGGGGATGGCCGGGAGAGGAGAAAAGGAAAATGAAAGAGGCAGGATTAACAAGAACGTTCATAACGCATAATCTCTGCAAATGCACTTAATTAAGGAATTAATCGCATTTGGCGAACTATTATTGGTGAATAAACCGTCAAGGCTCCAAATTTGGCAAAATAACGGACGAGGCGAAGTCGAGACGGTTTATGAGACAATAACAGTCCGACAAATGTGGTTTATTCCTATTCTACCACCGAAAATGTGTGAAAACTCCATTTTTATCAGTCTTTACGTTTACTGACCGTGTGTTGCAGAATAACAGGTCAGTGTTTAACCAATCAGAATGCAGGATTCTCAATAACGGATGGCTAGAGGTGGTAGAATGATCTTTTGTAAGCTTGTGTAATGAATACTATACTTCAAATCATGTGTAAAATGTATTAAGTCAATGGCAACTTGAAAACTTTCTAGGGGGACGAAGAATGTCGCCCCCTCCCCCCCCCCTTGACTACGGGCCTGCATGGGATGGGATGTAAACTGTGGCAAAGAGAGCCGGCATATATCATTAAAAATCGTCATGAAACCCGTATTCGTTCTTCTGAAAATAAAAACGGTTTGGAAATCCCAAACGAGTTTTAGGGGATTTGTATTAAAGAAAAATACAACGGAAGGTTAACGAGCGTGTAGTGCGCGAACATTTTGATGCTTTGCGAAGGATTTACGAACTTTTAGATAGTTCGCGACCGATTTATGATAGAAAAAGAACGGAAAACTACAGAACAGAGAGGTAGAATTTTTTTTCACTGCGTCAAAGGAGGTGGTCCGGACCACTTGAACCCTCCTGAATCCGCTCCTGTTGTTTAATGAAAGGTCACCGCATACAACAATTGCATTGTGTCAATAACTTCAAGGGTAACGATGACCTTCCAAATATGATGCACTGGTTCCTTTTCATTGTACTGTGTCTATAGAGTGAATCATAGCGTTAAAGGACACAGGACACTAAATCAGAATATTTAACAAAGGTCTGCTCTTTTGAATTGCCGTATTCAATGAAACTGGTCAGTTTTTCGTATTAAATTACCCTTCACTTCCCCCATGCAAGTTTATCCATGTGGATTCAGTTTTCAACATAAAAGCAAACGTCTATAGGCTTTTTTTTTAAATTAATAACCTTAAAGAGGACTGCCCTAAAAGTGTTCAAAATTAAATGGCCAATTGAATTCAAGGACTGTCTCCTTAAAAACTCATTTTTTACGTATGCTGCCCGCAGATATTGCATGAATCCTTCTTACTTTTGTATATTTCGAATTTCTTGCCATTCTTTGACCCCGGGAAGATAATTTCTTGATGTTTACGAAACGGCAGATTCTCACAGTTATTTAAAGGAAAGTACATAATTATCGGTATGAACTTGTTACTGACCTTTTAAAATTTCGTGATTATCAAGAACAGTGTCATTCTCAAAGATGTGAAAATAAACAAATTTGGGACTTAATTCGTCTAAACTTTCATTTTGTAGCCTGTTACAGTGTTGAAATTTTTGCCAATAGTATTTTGCAAAGTGTGTTCCTCAAAAATCGTCTACGAAAAGGAAAGAATCGGGCATAAGTTTATTGTCTGCTGTGAAGTAGTAATAAAATATTTATAGTGCAAAACAAGTG
The DNA here is from genome assembly GCA_009936505.3 of Holothuria glaberrima. Lineage (NCBI taxonomy): Eukaryota > Metazoa > Echinodermata > Holothuroidea > Aspidochirotida > Holothuriidae > Holothuria > Holothuria glaberrima. The sequence goes on along the minus strand of WURT03555049.1, from coordinate 17,917 downwards.
TTACATGAATGTAAACTCTTACATCAATGAAAATTGTCAATTGTTTAACACGCTAGTTTTATTATCTCCATTGTAAATGATTAAAAGATTGGATTTGATTCATAAGCGCAATTGTAAAATATAAAACCACGTACCTGCTCAGTAGCAATTTCAAAAGAATGAAAAGCAGGTTATCTTTTTGAGGAGAAATTTCTTTTTCAATTTGCTTCCGTCTATCACTTGGATTAATTTATGTGTGATCCCTCTTGAGGATTGTTAACTCACCATCCAGAAGAAAAGTGCTGTTCAATGACCTTTACAGAAGCTTTAGGGCTTTCAAAATCCACTCTTATTAATAATACAAGTTTAATGCTTTTGACATATTCACTAACGTGTGGGAACATCGATAAACTGGAAGATAATTGATAATACACTTTGTTTACCAAACTTGTCAAAATCACAATTTTTTGACGCCAACATAAGTAAGACTTCCTGAACGTAAATGACAACCTTGTTGAAAGAGAGAACGCAATTACTGCGAGGAAAGCTAAAAGTTCACTCTAACAGACACGCATGTGGTGTATAACAGACTTGTAGTGAGTACATACTTGTACTCACGGGTTTGCACATTTGCCTGTACTCGTACTCATGAGAATTAATTTGTACTCGTACTCGTACTCACAGATTTTGAAAGCTCTGGAAAGGGGCTAATACAATATTTTGTAATCGTACTCATGAAAAATGATACGTACTCGTACTCACAACACAGACACTACCCTTGAACAAGTCAGTCATGACATTGTACTCGAATTATAAGTCCGTGTTGTATAGTAATGCCATTTTGTTGTAAAAAGAAATTATTTTACTTGCTTGAACATTCTGTCAGTTGGATACGATGCCAAAGAAAGCATCGCAGGCTTTCGGATTCACTTACATGCATTTCTAGTGGGCATTTTTTTCTGAATGAACGTTCTGCAAGCCATTGGCCCAAGTGCCACATAAAATTGGTAGAGCCCCTGTCGTGGGTGTGGCCTGTACGCTATAGAACCAGGGAGACTATTGCAACTCCCTGATAGAACGGCGGTTTGTTCGTAGAACGTAATTTGAAGTTCAAGAAGGGAGTAGTTATTGCAACTCCCTGGTTCAAGGCGGTCATTGAGAACACATATTAGAAATCGTTCGGAGGCTCATACGGGGGTTCCTATCCCCCACTTGCACTCTTCCAGAGTAACATGTATATGTCCCCATAATGCATGGAAAAAGTTGGCGTGCTTGTTTCACAACCCACCAATAGTTCGGACCCTGCTTTATGCAATTCTCACTGACCAATAGATTGATGCCCTCAGCATCTACGACTCCAACGCCCAGGGTACACAAAATTACTTGACCGACCTCTCAGATCTCCGAGAGTTCCATCGAAGTTTATTATTCCTAGCTGTGTCACGTATGGGTGCATGTATTGTATGCAAGCAAGGCACGGTATAGTGAAAAGGCAAGCGTACATGTAATAAGGGTACAGTGAAAGTTGTGTCCACGGACTTTCTATTCAGATAAGGAATACGCATGGCGTACAGACCTTCATGCGTTGACGTCATGTGACGTCATTTTGGAGGTAAAACAAGGTAGCACCATATGCTTAGCTCACTGTACGAACTTGCGCGTAAACTTCTCACGCTCGTGTATAAGCAGGGAGCTGCTACTTGGTCCAAGTAGCAGCTCCTTGGTATAAGTATTAGACTTACGTGTGTATCTGATTGGTCCACATATCTGCTGCCTACATTTGTTGGTGTAACTTGCAATGATATGCGCTTGCCCTCCAACCGAAAGTGCACTTTCTGCTCTGTGACATCATATGCTTCAGGTCTGTACGGGAATACACTCCATAAGGGGTAAGAATGTGTTTATCCTGAAAAAAACTCTTGCTTGACTAACAGTTATGACATGAATTTTGTTCTGCAATGGCCGATTTGACATACTTTCCCCTTAAATTATGGTTGCTGGAGTGGGGTTGGTGGTAGGGGGAGGCATGCACAGACTCCCTTATTATATGCCTATAGGAATAGACCTGGCCCTGTGTAAATCTGTTACACAAAATGCTAATATTCATAAAGAGGCAGTTCCAATTTAAGTTTTAAATTAAAGTTCCCTACATATATATATATATATATAGCATATAGCACTCACTTATAGACAACGGAGTAATGAGAGACGCTTTACAACCTAAAATACTGTAGGCTTCATTACTCATTAAAAGCAGAAGTGAAAAGATTTGTCTTAGCTGTTTCTTTTTAAAGACATCAATTGTTTTATGTTTTGACATTAATAGGTAGTCGGTTCCATTCCCGCGGCCCGCAAACGGAAAAAGCCCCTATTCCCGAACATTGAGCTGCATGTTTTTGGTACAGAACTTGGAAGGAGAATTAGAGGATGACCTAAGACAGTACCCAGAAAATTCCCTTGCTCTAAAACAACCCATTAATTCAGATGGAGCCTGACCATAATCACACTTGAAGCAAATAAACAGTAGAAGAAACAAAAATTATGTATTTAACTGGAAGCCCGTGAAGCTCCCTAAGACACTCAGCACTTCTATGAAAAGTTGATTTATTTTATATAAGTTGAGCCGAGAAGTTTTTAGCCGTTTGCAATTTAGCCAGAGTTATATTGGGTAATCCATATAACAAGCTACTACAATAATCTAGTTGAGATATGACTAATGATTGTACAATCCGTAGCAAACGTCTTTCTGCTCAAGTGAGAACCAAAAGATCTTATACGGAGCAAGGTTTGCATAGCTTTTTTTCACTTTTCCCTAATGTGAGTATCAAAAGATAAATAAGAGTCCATCTAAACCCCTAACTAATAGATGCACGTGATGTCCTCGATATGGGCATTAAAAATGTTCAACTTCCAGATGATACACACTTAGTTTTCAGTAAGAACCTTGCTACCATATTTAATAAATTCAGTCTTACTGCTGTTCATTTTTAACCTATTTTCTTTCATCTACTCACAAATAACGTTAGCACAGACTTCAAGACTATTTTATGCAGGTCTTTTCCTCGGCTGAATTACCAGCCTTGAACGAACTGTACTGTAGCAGGAATGGTTGTCAGCATATGCAATCATAGACACCCTCTTGTCGGTAGCATTTACACGTAGTCAAACAGGGTGCTAGCTTACGTATTAATTAAGGAGAACAGGGCCGGTAAAGCTCCCTTGTTGGACTGAAAAGGGGAGGTCCAACTCGTCAGAGAAACAATCGTTTGTTTGAACCGTCATCTTCCGATTGGAAAGGTAGCTTCTGAACAAATTCAAATGAATATTTTGAAAAAGAAGGAGTGACATTTCTAATGCCTTCAGTTGATCAACTTGATAAACTGAGTTATGAATATTGGGATATGTACGACATGCTCTGAAGTGTGCATAAACGACAATGTTATGCATCGGGTGTACTTACTACCTCACAGATTGATGATATGATAGTCCTAGAATGCAGTTTTCTAAAAAAGGAAATTCTGTGGTTAAGGTATAAAATTACTACCTCACACTTATATACTCCATTTCAAATATAAGCGTTGGCTCCCTTATTAAAATGTGTATACTTCCAAAATGAATTCAAAGTTGCTCGCTCGGCTTCAGATTTGGTATGTTTATGTTGGGTGGTTTGTTTTCATTTGGTCTCCCTGTTCACGTGACAACACGACATTCATGGAGGAATTGGATTATACATCAATGCTTGAAGAAACATTCACCAGTCCCACCCCATGGAGGGGGGGGGGTAATGAGAAATCAATCAATTGAATGGGGGCTTAGAGTAGGGAAGCGGTTTACATTTTTTCTCGGGGGGCTTCCAGCGGGGTGACTGGGATAGCGAGAAGTTTGTGTGTGTATGTGTGTGTGTGGGGGGGGGGTTACGATCTACCCCCACCATTAGCTACGGTACGTCAGTGCCACGCACAAACTAAAGATGTTGGTTAAATATAGAATGATATCGATCAATGTTGATTTCAAGACAAGTGACTAACTACAAACTGAAAAAATAAATTTACAGCCTGGTCTAATTTGCTAGTCTGGAGCAGCCTAGCCATGATAGAAAAATTGATTAGTAAGTCTTGTGTTAGCTCGTCGGAGATATTCCCAGAAATTTGTGAGCAGTTTTGGATTTTTGGGGATCAGGTATGGTACATATGTTTCTCCAAAGTTGAAGATACATGGAAAATGTCAAGATGACAAGAAAAGTTTCAACCAATTACCGAAAGACTGGATCTATCTGTCCTATGCAGCAAGCTCAGTTGGAAGCTCTTATGGATTTGCGATCTTTGTCCTCGACAATAAATGACCATAGAAAAACAGCAAAGACATATAAGATATCAGTCATGTAAAAGTGGAAGCAAGAAGCTGATATAGAAGAAGCCGAGGAAGTACATGTAAAAAAGTGAGCTGTTACCGACATCAGCTATACCAGAAAAAGATAAGGACATTTACCGGGTTAAGAAAAGGGAAAACGCAGACGATTTTTAATGCAAGGAGAAAATTGAGAAGATTAATGTTGCATTTACGGGTATAAAGGCAAGGAGTAGTTTCGCCTGATTTAACAATTCAGGTGTATGTTACGATGTCACTGTATCATGTTTAACACAAAAGGAGGCATATTTTTTAGCTGCATGGGTATGTTAAAACGCAAAGTTAAAGGGTAAATTTATTCATTCCAACCCGGACAGTTCCAGTTCTTGCAAATAAGTTACTTGAAGCCCCCCCCTAAAACTGTCTTAAGCTCTTCTTTGTGCAGACACTCACAAACCTAGCTACTTAATTGACTAAGGCCATATCCTGGTGAGCATGAAGGTCTAAATGTGTAATCAGAACACTCTCTGTCTACTTTATTGGAGATGAATTTCATTTAAATTCTGATCTCAATCAAAGAGCAGTCACCAATCGAGAACTTTGGTTACCGCTAACCAAAAATATAATTGGGGTGAAGAGTGTCTGCCTTTAAGGATTAATAGGCTATAGCAGGTGTTACCCTCACATAAGCATAGAAAGCTTTTTGAAAGTGGAGGGGGTGAATGTATGTGACCAATGTCCTGGGAGAATAGTCTAAAGGGAGGTGGTTTCCACTCTCCACTTTGGAAATTTTTTTCACTGTCCTAGATGCAAAATGGTGCAATGTTCGACAAACTTTGAAGTTATTTCATCGTATTCATTACCATATTTGACAGCATGTCATTTAAATTGGGGGTGTGGAAAGGTGACAAAACAAGGTTTCTGCCCACCACTAATCAAAGTGGGTGGTGGTCGCCCCCTTCCCCCACTTATCCTATGCGTATGCCTCACCATGAGGAATCCAATCCGTGACACATCCAATGCAAGTTGCACACAGAACATAAGTATGTGTTCAAAAACTGTAAACCTGTAGGTTTCACATCGTTTGTCAAATTTTAATGCTTTCTACTAACTGACTAATTAAACAGCATAACGATTTCATAGAATTTGAAAACGTGCCTTTGAGTGTAATGTACTTCTAGAATTTAAAGTAGGGCTTGAGTAATTGTTTACTTGCATGAGCATTGTACACCTGTCACGGATGAAAGCAAACACTGTTGTAAGCAAGCGCTGTCTGGAGAAGCCTTGCTTACATTGCGAATTTATGCACTGATTTAAAGACACGCACCAACACTCCATCTGTGGCCATCAAATCAATAATGGTCCACAGTCAAGGTACTTGCGGTTTATGTTTGATGTAGGTGGACTATGGAACTCCATGGTTAGACAAACAGCTGAGCTGTACTTCCATACACGGTATTTGCTAAACTCAAAGAAAAAATTCCCAACGATTTTTTGATTGATTTGTTAGTCTCCTTTTCAAGGCTTGAATCCAAAGTGAAATGGACCTAGACTTGAATTGTTTTTTGTATAGCTTAATTTAAAGGGCAATTCTCGTCCGATCATCCCAGACAGTTCAAATTCTCCCAACTAAGCAACTTTTTGCAACCCCCATAACTGTGTGATGCTCCTCTTTGTGCAGACAAAAATCTATCTTATTGTCCTGGTGAGCATACAAGGCTATAATGTGTAATCCAAACTCTTTCTGCATTAATTGTGTGGAATGTGAGCTACCCTGCATCTTTGAATTTTCAAACTTTGATTTCAATCTAATAACGGTAGTCACCAATTGAGCATTTTGATACCCGCACTAAAAATATACTTAGAGGTGACGAGTGTTTGTCTATAATATTTGAGGTGAAGGATTGCCCGATGCAGGGCGACCGGTGATAGCAGTATAGCGAATATCTTGACCCATAGACAAATCTAACCACCCTAATTAGATTCAACATAATATTATCTCCTGCTCCGTCCTAGAATCGGGTCGCCGGGGCTGAATCAGCCCAGTGGCACTAGGTTTTTTTTTTTTTTACTTCGAAGTTTTCGAAGTAATGCGATCGCATTAGCAATATTGGCGAGTCGTTCAGAGATTTCTGCTTTTTGATTGCGTTTTCTCTGTCATTATAAAATCTACGGATCTGAAATTTGCAGAGGCTGTGGAACGTATTATGGAAATTTGACCTGTGATTTTGCGTTGATCGATGGCTATTTAGAGTTGATGGAGATTATTTTCCTATTTCGGGCCATGGAGCCCTTCTTCTTCTAGGAATTTTGATATTTGTGCTAGAAGCCTTGCACAGTCGTTCACCGGTTGTTTATGCCCAAAGGTAATTCAGGAATTATCGATCAGACAAAAACGATATTTTTAGGGACAATTTAGAATCGAAAATTTACCATTGGGGTGGAAGGATTTACTCCTAATAGGAACAAAAATTACAAAATTAACTGATCTCGTTTGCAATTTTGTCAGTAATCTTTTGTGAAGATTTGTTCCATTTCATTACCGTATATGTGGGAGGAAACCTCGAACAAAATTACTCCATTTTCGTCAAAGCAATAGATTCTGGCTAGCACAAACATTTGGTTTGACGTACTGACTATTGGCCGGGTGCAAGCCAAGATAATTTCAGGACAACTCTAACTGAAATCATGTAACAGTTTTGTGGTGTATATCTTATAATTAGCCACTCACACGAACAACTTCGCTGCAAGCGTACCCACGCAAAAACAAAGAGGTCATAGCATAGTAATCCATCGTTTGCAGTTGTACGCACTTTCTCGCACATGTTACACAAACCAAAGCGGTAACCTAGGCTGGTGTTGGCCATACCAGGGAGCTGGACAAGTGGTAGCTCCCTGGCCAAAAATACACCGTGGGACCGCTACCATCATGAACACAAAGCTATGATTGTTCAACCAGGGAGCTGCCAAAGTTCGCAGTTTCACTATTGTTTGCACACGGTATCCCGTACATTGACAATCGTTGATAATGTAGGGGAACATTTTAGTTGTCCCGGTTGTTCGCTATACTTTAAAAGAAATAAATTTCCTTTGAAATGCTGTGCTTTGAAGTGCTGTACCAATTTAAGACAATGATATGATTTTTAGGACATTAACGTGTAAATAGTTAGTTTCGTACTTTCTTCAGTTTTCCTTTTTCTTGCGTTATGATAAAACACAATTTTGTGTTTGTTTAAAGGGGAAATTTTCTCATCCCAGACAGGTCCAATTCTCCCAACTAAGTTAGTTCTAGACCCGCCCATTACTGGCTTTAGGCATGAGCTTCTCCTTGTGCAGACACAAACATAGTGTATTGCTTAAGGCCTAGTATCCTGGTGAGTATACAAAACCCTAACGTGTAATTCAAACATTCTCTGTACATGCTGTGTAATATGAGCTGATTTACATCTTTTGAATTTTGTAGCTCTGATGTCAATCAAAGGGTAGTCACCAACTGCGACTTTTGCTTACCCCCAACTGGAAGTCATACCGTACTTGGAGGATGTAAATCCCTCTTTAAGGAAATGGACTCTCGACAAGCCCCTGGCTTTTAGTTGCACTTCCCTCCACTTCTCATTATTTTGTAATTATGTTAAGTTGAAAATGCTACTGCACTTGAAGTGGAAAAATTATTTATTTAATGAAATGAAAACTTGTTCAGGATGTAATTTATGCAATAGCATCACGAGTAACGAACGATATAAGTACACATAGTTTTTAATTAAACCAGAAACTGGTCTTGACCACCTTCTAAATAAAAGTAACCCAAAGTTCAACCCTTCTCTTGTTTAGAAATCAGCTTGAAGGAGATGCCATTGAAGGGCAGTAAACGGTTGTTGTTTCAAGTCCACACCCATAAGTGCTAGGGGTGTATTGTAAAGGGAAAGTTTAGGCCGCGAGAATTGCCCAGTCATATCCTTCGAATGTCACCAAGTTAGAATTGTCCAGATAATGTCCAATCAACTTCCACCGTCCAATAGTACGTTTACGTACAATTCTCAACAAGTGAACTACACTGAGGCCCTGATCCTGCGGGAGCTTTCCCCGCTATAGCGCCCCTTTTCGACACAACCTATTAGACGGTACTAAAGCTCTTTTATAATGTGTAGGCCTGTTCTTATTTTGATTGCAAGGTGCGAGGAAATACCGATTATAAATTTCAAGTTTTTTTCCTGGACCTCCCATACCTCCTTTCTATCGAGGTTTTGTACAAGTTTCCATAACTGGTGATCTAGTTTTATCATGTTACTTTTTGTGTGTGGATTGTTAAAATTATGTGAGATAACTTTTGTTTGCCAGTTGTATGTATTTCTGAACGTCATGAAATATATTTGTGTGATAAACCGCACAAAGGCTCTTTCATACAAAGCACGAGATGAGGCCGTTTATCAGGGAGCTGCCATGGAGCTCATGGGTTAAAACTTCCAAACTATTCACGTGTTATTAAGCTGTAAGAACCATAAATGTTCATCCCTTGCACTTCCGTCTGCGCCAATCAAGAACATAGTTCATAGTTGAAGAGTAGGGGTGACTCAGTTCAACTATCCTAGCATTAAAACGCTATACTGGAGAATGAATCGCCTTATAGAATTGCTATATTTTGGATTTCATGACTCAGGCCCTTCTCCACTGAGCGCGGAGCGAAGCGGTACGATGCGATGAATAAATTGAAAGCAATGTAATTACTTGCACCCTTTCACACTGGCCGTGATGCAATGCGAAGCGATAAAAAGCGATATAATGAGATGAAAAAATTCAGCTTTCACCCAGTTTGTCGCCGAGCGATATTTAGTGTGATCGACGATGAGAAAAAATTGCTATTTATTAGATCGCATGATTAAAATCGCTGAGAAAAGATGAAGGAGTCGCATATAGTGTGAAAGGGCTGGCGAATTTTTTTCGCATGGTGTGTAGCGTAAAAGGGCTAAGATGAGACTATTTAGGTTTATCTGATAATTTCTCAAAGTTAGGTTGCTAAGCAACTGCTCATGTCCTTGAAAGGTTTGATGTCCCTGTCGAAAATGCATAATTCTCCCAACAAAGTTTTGGACAGTCCTTTTTTAAGGCTGTAAGGGGTATCTTCAAATCTTGAAAGCTGTCATGACAACCAGGAAGTAGTTTAATAGGCCCAGGATCACTTGTCAGCCTTACCAAATAACATGTTTTCCAGCCTCTTGTACTAATCTGAGAATCGAATGTGTACTGTCTGCTGTACCTCATTTATCTGCATCGTCAATTGACAAGTCATGTTGGTTCGAGGTTTGCATATGTGGCCATAATCATATTTTGGTGTCTAAGTCTGATGTTTTCAAAAAACGCAGAAAAAACTTCTGTACAGGGCTAGTGGAAGATCAACCTATTGGCCTTCATGCGTGAAAAAGTTGAGGCAAGTAAAAAAAAAACTTGCAAATCCAACGGGAAGTCAGCCCTTTCCCTCCCCTCTTCGTAAGCCGTCATGAAAGAAAATGAACATAAGTATGCTTCAAAATGTGTCAATTATATCATCTTTTGCATCTCAGCCCTCTTCCAATAGCAAAAATTTTCCGAAGGGGGTACACCTTAGACCCCTCCCCTAGGACAGCGATCAATCAAATCTTGGGCCCCACAATTGAAAATTCCTGGATACGTGGATACGTTTCTGCTGTATAATGCACTCGAGTTAAAACCTATCTCAATAGCAACTTGCATTTGGAAGATAATATTTTTAAGTTAAAGTAATGCTTTTTTCAGCTTCCGCACTACGGCACGATGGGAAATCTGAGATGTCATCCAGGCAAATTGATTAAAGTGCACCTAAAGTCTAAAACTTCAAAACTATATGTTACAAAGCTTGGAAAATGCATCCAGATGGTCCAACTTCCATATTCACATGGCATTTCTGAGCTAAGAAATAAGATGTTGAAGGTTAGGCCTATTCACTCAATTTAAAATGGAAGATTGCCCAATAACTAGTGATGTCATTTTTAAACTACCCAAATTGCTGTCTACGTTTTTTTTTTTTTTTTTTTTAAGGCCACCGCACATTGTGCAAAAATGAGATCACTGTGTTACATTTACAGGATGACTTGGCTATATCAACCCTCTCCATATTGCCATACAACGTGCTACGCAAGGGAACAGTAAATGTTTGAATGTCATATAGAAATCTTAATTTCAAAAGAAAACAAAAGCATGCTATGTGAGTTGCACAAGAAGGACATCACAAAGTATTGTGCAATCGACTATTTTAAATTTAGTGAATAAATTTCAACATTTCATATCTCAGCAACGGAGTAGGCTTGAAATGGGAGTTGGATGAATGTAACTTATTTTCCAACCTCTAAAGCCAATATTATTGTAATTCTAGACTTGAGGTCCACTTTAAACATAGCTTTTGTATTTATTTCTTTATAATATTGATACCACTGTAATATTAATATAATACTAAATAACTTTGAATCATATGATTTTGTTTGCTGTATTACATAATTACATACAGTTTTACACTAGATTATTGAAAAATATCTTAACATACCAACAGCATCAACTTTCAAGTACAGACCATGAATTCAATTATAAAGAATTACAAAAGGAATCTGAGGCAATCCCCCACTTTACATCATATTCTATTACCTCGGAGGAAACCTGGAGGTATCTTTGAGTTAGGAATGGAGTTAGGGTACAAGGTCTGCATAACATGTAGTGACAATTTTTTCTCTTTCCTATAAGGCCCTGCCCTGAAGAGCGGAACTCTACCGGTTTGCTCAGTCCCCCCCCCCTTCAAGATTTCCCAAACATCGTCCACCCCAAGCGAAGAGGACTGCGTCCAGTTTTGGACGCAAAATGTCATTACCCATTTATTATTCGTGTTATTGTGTTAAGTGAGTGTGTGTGTGTATGTATGCCCATGGCAAGCCAATTGCCCAAAAATTTGCTATAGCATTTGGCTTGGGGCCACATATTTCTTTAAAAATTCAAAAGAATTTGTTCGGTGTTAGCTTGGACAGGCGTTAGGGATATAACTGAACGAGAAGTATGCCGTCCAGCCTGCTAGGCAGGTAAATGAGGCCCCTTCAATGCCACCAGACAATACCTTTAAAAATAAATAAGTCATTTGACAAAAGCGATTATGTTTATGATATTCATGAAAGCTTAAAGCCAAATGTTCGATTAAACTTTAAAGTATGAAACATTGAGTTGTATTACATTTTTTAGTAAAAACAATAGCTCCTATGTCCTCTTCTAAGGTTGTTGTCTATGATTGCATGACACCCCTACAAGGCTGGTGGTCCATGCGGGTTGCTCCCACTTAGTACGCCAACTGGGAGCCACCATCGGTTGGCACGTAGCCGTAAGGTAGGCCTTACAAGAAAATGTTTGGACGAAATGCCTCGCTGATGGGGGAAATAACACAGTTCACACCGTGTAAGTTGCATCGAAATATTATTTTTCGATTTCAGGTTTTAGAAACAAATTAAGCTTTGACTTAACTTAATTAAAAGTTACTTAGTTTACAAGTTCATTGGGTTCAGCTGGTAAATATAGGTAATAATACGCGATTTTATCTTTAGCTTGCGTGTATACAGGTGTATTCAAACTGTACATCTTCACTCTGAAAACATCCTGGTTAAATTTAACCAGGATAGGGGTCAACAATTGTCCATACATTTCCTTGTTGGAAGTGACCACGAAATCCAGGTCAGAGAAAGATTTTTCTGGTTGAGCTAACGACTCTTTATAACATCTTGGTCAAAATTTGACATTTTCCTGGTTACATATGAACAGGATCTCCTGGTAACATTAACCAGGAAATGTATGGAAAACTATTGACCCCTGTCCTGGTTAAATTTCACCAGGATGTTTTTAGAGTGTTGCAAGAGAAAGAGGCTTCCTTCGTCATGAAGAGAAACCAACATAAGACTGTGTCCATGGCGGGGTGTGTGGACCTACCTCCCCGAGAAAATCTGGCGAAAAAAAGAACCCTTAAATGCAATTTCCCAGGTTCTTTGGGCTTTGAAATCATAATTAGGACAGTGAAATTTTCGGCATATCAGTATTTTTTCACGTAGGCCAAGTTTCATTCACGATCTGGAAATCTCTGGGGGCGCGCAGTTTGCCTCCTTCCCACGCAGGCTACCGCCTTGTGTACAGTAATCGTAGTTAGAGTAGTTAGCTGTGTTCGCATGCACAGGGTTGCCAGATTGGCGCTTTCCGCCAAATTCCTGAAATCTGGCGCTTTTTCGGATTGGTTGGCGGCAGAAAAATTCCATTTGGCGGCTTGGCGCTTTTTGGTTGTAAATTTGGCGCTTTTTTGCAGTCTGAAATTCGTTCCTTAAAACACTGTTACATGCAATTGGACATATTTTTTGCATACTGGTTGCCCATTTTTTATGTCTGAAATCAAGTTGCCTTGTAAGAGAATGGTTCTTTTGTATATGACAGTGAGCGAAAATACATTTTTTGTAATGTGAGCATTAGTATTTGAACAATTTTGTATGGCGCTTTGCTTTTGGCGGCTAAAAAAATTGTTTTTGGCGCTTTTTGCTTCTATTTGGCACTTTTTAGACGTTATTTGGCGCCATAGCTTTCTTTTCATCTGGCAACCCTGCCCATGCAAGTACTAGCTCAAACACATTGTGTATCAATATATATGGCCTCGAGCAAATACAAGTCAGTGCAGGCTATGTACGCAGGCAGTCTTGGAGGTAAATTGAGACAGATGCTTTCTATTTAAATTGGAGGAGGGGCTAAAAGTAAACATAGTTTGGAAAATTTTACTGTCTGGAGTGAGAAAAAAAGGGCCTTTAATCAAATTTATGAAACCTTTACAAGTCCACGACGACATACGTGGGTAAAAATTAGGCTTGTACCGTGCAGCAGTATAGCGCTATGTCGACTTATTGATCTCTTCAAAAAGTCGATGCAGTTCTGCGGTGTCTAAAAGGGAGCTCAGTGGGAGCTACTATCTGGATTATCAAGGCCATGGAAACACACAGACAGTTAGATTGCTCCGATGCTAAGTTTTCCATAAATTTCTGTGTCAGTGTGAAAATGTATTGTTTAGAATACACTACATGCTTTCTAGATATAGCCCATTTCCAAGCCATCGGCGCAAGCAAGGGTATTCTGTAGCATCGATATTCAAGTCTTATCTTGCTATGTCAACAACAATGGTAGTTCACAATGTACACAAAAGTAAATCTATAAGTTTACCTGGAAAACCGAAGGCACTAAAATCAGCTATACCGATGCCAGACCCACTCATGTGCATGCAGTTGTACGCAGTAGCAAGAATATCAACAGTCGTGTGTACCAATATTATAGGGCGTGAATTGATCAAATCTACACAAGCCTCGCGGGCAGACAGTTTACGTCTCTCTATTGTGTGTTTGTGCCACGGTAAAGTTCAAGCAAGATCATTTTCTGATCATTCTTTGGAAAGTTTTCACTCTCATAGGACATGTCGTTTGTGTATGGTTCTGTAAAGCGTGGAAGGAACCAAGTTGTTGATAATTTGTCAGTTTTCTCTGCGGATATTTTACTAAGGGCTACAGTAGCCTGTGGTACTGGTGAGTTTCTTTCGTTTTTGCTACTGTTAAAATTGTTTTAGTCAGTATTTGTTTGTGAAGTGCTTTGTTCGGATGTTAATCATAGGCGGTCAGATTGTTTGCATTGATGTAGCCCACTCAGGGTACTACTACTAGTGCTACGTTGGCTAAATGAAAGGGTGAATAATCTCGACTAATACGACTTACAAGTCTGATATGACTGCAGATAAGTGTTAATATACTGCTAGTCGATCCTCGTGGATCGCGTACCCAGGCTTTGGATGAGTAAGTTCATTGGTTCCTTTGAGTGAAGAGTAGGGGATAACCTACATGAAGTTCACATCGTCGGAATCTGGTACTATATAATGACCCCTGCTTGAAGAGAGAAACTGGTATAGCCATCATGACGTTCATCGAACTTCGTTGTTCAACAAGATTGTAGGCCCATGTAGCCTTCGTACTCTCATTTCACCATAGGCGTACGGCCGGGGGTTAATATTTTTTTTTTTTGGGGGGGGGGCAGAGATAACTTTTGCCCGCGTTTAGAATTTTGGACCACGTTGCCCGAGTAAAAGGGTATAGGCCTAATATGTTTCCTTGGCCGTCTCATTTTCCCGAATGGATCGACTATTTTGCCCGAACGCGGCATATGTCCCCCTGCTCCCCGCCTCCTACTCTTATGAATTTCACTAGTGAAAACCTAATATGTCACCTGTAAATTTTTCTTTTGTTTTGATAGGTCTTTTTCATAGAAATATATAGCCAAGGTTACCGTAAATGCTTTGCAAATAAGCCTATAGCCTAATTGTTCCTTCCTACAACCATTAATACATATTATTTCTTACAAGAACCGCTAAAGCATTTGGAACTTGAACATGGCCCGACGGTCCGAAGACAAGGGGCCAAGGGGGATAAGCCCCCACAAAATTCCCCCGGAAGCCATTTCGCCCCCTTCAGTACCTTAATTGTCTGGCTACCGGCCTGGACTTGAAACAAAGATTACATCAATATCGGCCCTCTGGAAGTTGAAAAATCATATATTGTTCATGGGGGAGTCAGTTTTGGCCATATTTATTGACTTGTTGGAAAAATTCCACCGGGGCAATATGTAACCGTGAATCACTGAGAGCAATCAGCCTTGTAGTTGTCGCAAATACGGGTTATTAAGGGTGAAATAATTCATTTGCTTACTATACTTCGGAACTTCGATGGCGATCTTTTCGCCATTGATACCATTGTGTTGTAAGCATGGTATTGTCAACCAGTGTCCCACTGGTTTTCGGAAATCAACCAGCGATATCAGTAGGACTAATACACAGTACAGGTGATGTGTAGGTGATATACACTGCTCGAACCCTACTCGAGCTCCTTCAGTGAGATACAACAGTGAATTTTAATTGGCCAATGAGCTGAGATCTAATCAAACCAGTAACACTTCGTATAAATCTCTTAAGTATGGTATTGCTCGAAACGGATTTGTGATCGGGTCATTTGTTGGTTTCACGCAAATCAACACCATTCTTCCAGGAAGTGTGCGGTATCAGTTATTGAAGATACCGATCAAGATATAGACAAACCTCAAAACAACAATGCCATCAATCTGGTGAGTCACTAGGCCTATATATAGGCTAATATTCCCTACTCACCTGCTTGCCTCTAAAATCGGTTGCCCAGTCGACGAAGTCGGTTACGCGCCGGACTGAAGCACCTTCGGGTGGACCAGTTCAGTTAACTAGCCGACTTTGCTTTGCTTTGCTTACCTGAGTCAACATTGTGTATGACGGGTATTTACGGCTGATTGTTGCATTTGTAATGTAGTTTAACACTACATTCGCATAGGTCTACAGTAGTAAGCAGGGTCCTTAAAGGGCGAGTTCACGTCATCCCAGAGAGTTCCAATATTCTCCCAACTTAGCAACTAGTAGCTCCTCCCACAACTGCAGTATAAGCTCCTTCTTGTGCAGAAAAAACCTATTTTATTGCTTCAGGCCATGTCCATGGTGAGCATAGAAGGTTACAGTATATTGTGTAATCCAAACACTCTCCCTGCATTGTGTAGAATGTGAGCTACTCTGCATCATTTGAAATTTCAAACTTTGATGTCAATCAAAGAGTTGTAACCAACTGAGAATTTTGATACCCTCAGTCATCATAAATATACGTACTTTGGGCTGATGACTGTCTGTCTTTAAGTTATGGTGGCCATGACATACTGTATTTACCTTGCATCCACGTGGCAAAGAAAGCGTACATTACTTTTGTCATTAATCATTATTGAACCATTTAGTTTTGCTAATAATAAACTTCAGCAAATGTTACTCATTTATAAGAAAATAATAAGCATTTAATACAATAGTTGAATGTGGCGCAGTTTGCCACCTTCTGAAGTTTGGTTGAACAAGTTATACATGGGCTCCAAATAGCAGTGACCCTGTCAACATGGGGATCACCTACGATATTTGTGGGTATGATGGACTTCACGGACATGGGGTGAGCATTATGAGGCCCATGTGGGCGTTTGGTACATTTTCAATGGGTACGTTCTCCCACTGGAATGTGGTGCCCACAAGGGCACCGTGCCCAAATCTTCAGGGAGTCCACCTGGACTTGTTCTTCACATGTTGTGCCCACAAGAGCATCGTCTGGGAACCAGAGTTTGTCCACACATGTGGGCATGTTGTCAAGTGAATTTGTTTCTGTGACAAAGTTGCTTTTCGAAATCAAGGTTACACAACCCATTTGATATGATCACACTTACAAAATTTTAATATAATTCTGGAAATAACTCAATTAGAATTTCTATAAATTTCTTTGCTTGTATTTTTTCCCTAAAATTTGTATAGAAGTCTTCCGAACACTCTTAACTTTTGTCGAGTTTCAAGAGAACTAATAAACTCAGTCAATACATTTCTCTACAACATCACCCCAAATGTATTAAGGAAATGATCTTATCTCTAAATACAATTGGTGACTGTTTTTGATTGACAAAATATCGAAAGGTATACCTTCACTCTGGTTGGTCAATGATTTGTGCAGATAATTATATACCAGTAAGCTCACACCATCTAGCTATTTACGTGCTACCTGTATGCCCTCACACTCTGTAGTTGTGTTGATGCGGAGTTGAACAATTATTTAAACTCATTCCAATCACTTTAACTTTGTCTGGGAGCTGTACTATAGACATATGTGAATAGTGGTATTTAAATTATGAGGAGGGCCTTGACTTAAACTTATTGGGGAGAATTGTTACTGTCTGGGGCGAGACGGAGAATTTTTCTATGTTACTTGAAAAGAAATCAAGAATTTCTCAGATGTTTTCTGAGTGTGTATAAATACTGTACAGAGTTAGCCTGAAATCTTGTACACATTACGAAGATTATTTAGAGATTCTGTACAGAAATTCCTTTCTGGATATGTGTAGCCTATAGTATAAATTTTCTTATAAACTGAAGGTATTTGTAAAAATTCTTAAAAATTGTTTCTAAAACATTCTTTAGATTTTTTGTAATGTATCATTTACATACTTTTACTGTAATCAGTGGCGTATGCAGGTGGCACTGGGCTATGCCCCCTCACGGATGCCAATTTTTAATGGTCCTAAAAAAACATAATTTTGTAACATAAATTTTACTTCAAAAGGTAGCAAATGTGGCACCAAATTGCATGTAAGGACACCTAATTTTTCAAAAATTTTCAAAGGGGAGGGGGACACCCCTTCCCCTTGTACAAGGCCGGCGATCACACAACATACTGCATGCCCCACCCCACCCACCCCATTGAGAGAAATCCTGCGTACGCCACTGACTGTAATACACATAAGTTTTAAGTTAGGCCCACGTTTAATATCACTCTTCGTTTTAACTTAGGCTTCTAGTGTATATCTGTAAGTATAGCCTGCGTGCTCAAGGGCGTAGGAAGGGGGCTGACAGCCCCAGCGAAATTTGTGGGGGCTGAAGTATGCTTTAGCCCCCCACTTTCGAAGCACGAAAACCCGTTATTCGTCTCTTCTGTAAGAAATGTCA
>WURT03554938.1:0-21037 GCA_009936505.3 Holothuria glaberrima | reverse complement strand
GCCTTTTTTCCAGTTGTGGCTCACTGGCTTGTTTTCCCTTACTCCATTGCTTATGCGGAGCATCACGCACAACTGCACATATGCAACGGCAGAAGGTTCCATTTTTAAAGTCTTTGGTATGACTCGACCTGGGAATGGAACCTGAGTTCCTAGTGTAATAGAAATGTTACCAAGAAAGTAAATATTTCATGTATTTTTAGGATTCAGCCTAAAATACAGGAAGGGTTTAGAATCCTGCAATATCATAACGATACAGAAGTCAGGATTTTCCAAATCTTTACGGCTGTGGACATATGTGAGCTCTCTTGAGGCAAAAACCTTGATAAAACTGTGACTTGTCGATTTAAAAGTAAAGATAATCTTTCCTAGCATGTATGTAAATAGATGACGTCAATTTTGACTTTCCTGAGTGTTCTCTGTATTAAGCCATGTACATGTATAAGAACATCGACCTCGAACGTGGTTTCTATATTCACTAAGTCCCCCCTTGGGGACTACTCGATGTGGCATTTACATATCAGTGAAGATAAGATAATGCAAGAGCCAACGTACTCAAGCGTTCAAGCGTGATTTGTTTGTCAAGAGATTATTACAACCTGTAGTCTGTTATTTGGCTTTTGTTCAAATTCACTAATTGCATTACAGGAAAGGTCACTAAATATGGATTTGTAGAACTTAATTGTTTTATGCCACCCCAGGAATCAAAATTTGCATAACGAGAGCACGGATCAATATAGAGTTTTCAAAATCTGTTTAGCGGGAAGAGTTCAAGGATTACGGTAGTGGAGATGGTTCGAGGCATCCTATGAGATATAAAAAGATACTCAGCACGCGCTATTTGCAATTGGAAGATAACAAAATTCGCTAATAAAAGTATGGATTTAGAATTTTACGAACTGACGGACTTATAGAAGCAATGTTCCATGTCAATATTGTATTTCAGAGACTTCTTCCTATGTGAATTTGGTTAGACACCCACCTATCCGGCTTGACGTATAGTTTTCGTTATTACACTCTACTTGTTTACGACTAAGGCCTTGGAGATTTAAAAAAATACGTCTGTTTTGTGCCGAACTATTGGAAAATGTATGTTTTGCTTGGCTAATCGCGACAAAAATGTCAGTACAAAATTTGCTTTTCTTTACATTTTTACATTGCTTTACGGGAAAATGTTTAACAAGCAAAACGTCTTGTAGATTGCCCTGGAACAGTAAATCTTAGTGGGCTACTTTATACATCGATAATAGAATCACACAGAAAAACAAACTGGAACGTGCCGGGGAGCACCCCGTCGTAATTTATCTGTCACAGTTAATGATGATATAGGCACATACTATGTTATAGTGAATATGTAATACGCATATGAAAAGACAAAGTTACTTGCAGTGCAATTCGTACATCGGCAGATGTTTCAAACTGTATGGAATATCTGGCGCTTTTCTTAAATCTTCAAGCAAGTATAGAACCTTTTTATTTTCCAATCATTTGCAGTCTGGGTGGGTAAGACAATTTGCGGTAAACTTGCCCTTAATTAGTTAGTTAGTTAGTTAGTTAGTTAGTTAGTTAGTTAGTTAGTTAGTTAGTTAGTTAGTTAGATGAGGTTTTACGGCTCAGTTTCTAACCAATTGGTTTAAGTCAAGCCGGCCACGGCCTTTTTCCAGTTGTAGCTCACTGGCTTGTTTTCCCTACTCCACTGCTTATGCTGAGCACCAAGCCCAATGGCAGTAGGTTCCATTTTTAAAGTCTTCGGTATGACCTGGCCAGGATTTGAACCCTAGACCTTAGTTCCCTTGCCCTTAGTACCGGAGAGTTGGCATGGAGCATGCGCACATAGATATGCCTGCAAGGGTACCCGTATTGTGTATGTGAACGCTAGCGCCGTTGTTCCCTTTGACAGAGCAGATCGGAAAACGTGTCTCTAGGTCACCGAACACGGCAACCCTTTGCACCCTACGCTACTGAAGTGGCAACGATCGCTGAACTGAATCATTATATACCCAACGCAATAAGCGTCGATCATTGCTTCAATAGTATTGGACCGATTATCGGTATTCACTGTCGGTTTCGGCCGATATTCCCCATTGTCATCCTGTATCGGAATAGGTACAAATTACTTTAAATTCCGATATAATGTCAAGGATGTTTATCGCCCCTCGTGTCATAAAAAGGGTACACTACTAATTCAGTATATTTGAATGTAAGTTCTAATACTTAACCTTATCAAGATGAAATTACACTTATAGTTGTGTTGCCCGGTATCCAACGGTTAGTTTACAGAATGCTTAAAATCGGTATCGGATGCCTATCGGATTATATTGAGAACTGAAATATCGGCATCGGCAAAAATTGCAGTATTGGTACAACACTAGTTTTCAACTCGAACTCATTGTTGTCACGGGAAGTGATATTGCACCGAACTACTCGTTGAACGAAGGAGGATGGGCAAAATATTGTAATAGTAAGATTGGGATTCGGGTTTGTAACACATTTGGTTAATCCATAAATTTCATTCGCTGTAGCTATCCACATGATGTCGATATTTTTTAACTTGGCATAACAAACTAGACTATTGTGACGTCACATTACAGTCATGATCTGTTGAAATTAATACGGCATTCCATTGGGTCGGTGCACACCGTTTTTCTGCAGAACAGATAGTTCAAAATTATGTCTGCTTATTTGCGTTGCATAAAAAAATAACGCTCGTGCATACCGTGATCCTCGACTCAATGGAAAGCTGTATTATATATATATAGCAATAATATTTGAAACTACCTGATAACTATCGATCACCTCAAAACTTGTGAGCATCATTACCCTGGTAAAATGGTATCTTCTAAGGTCGAGTTAGTCAGTTGCTTATCTCTTTTAAACTTCTCAAGGTAGCTCTTGCGTGTACATGGCAAGCCTCTCAGAGGATTTCCTGATAAGTTTCATGTCCGATAGGGGTGATAACCCCATTTCGTGGTAGTTTAAGATTTTCGCCTGCACTGGGCCTGCACTGGGAGATAGCCCTGGGGATTTTCCTGAAACAGCAGTTCGTCAGAATGTTCACTTCATTTTAACTCGATCGTCATGAACACGTTGATAGACACGGATATAAAAATGCATGTCTCAAAAAATCGTCGTGAAGAGGCTAGCTCTATACTGGTAAAATGCCGGTGAACTTATCGATTTAATACGTCATGGTTCCACAGGAAAACGACAAATTATTGGCTTCACCCAGACTCAGATTTTCACGTCACCTCGAGTACCCCTTAAATAATAAATCTATAAAAGATAATGGCTCTCCTCCCCCGTCCAGCGTTTTGATTTCAATATTTTTAGTGGGCCTCACTTGTGTAAGTGTCCATCAACACCAAATGCCTTAGATTTTGTTGACATTCAACTGCTTTGTTGCAACCGACTGGAGATGTAAAATGAAATTATCAAATACAAAGTGATTTTCATACTCTGTAATTTTGAACTTCTTTAAACTGATATCAACCCATTCTTGCACTTTTTTGCCCGAAACAGAAAGGCATCGTCTGCTGTTTCAACAGGGGGTAAAAATGCAGTACATGCACAGCTCATTTGCTTGCTACTGCTTTTTTGTCGGGAGTAGGCGCGAACTTCATGTTAATATGTAATGATAATGTTCTTTGTATAATGTACATTATTATTGGTGTGAATCATGAAATTTTCAAAAGTGAAAACAGCGCAAACTACTTTAGAATATACCAAACACAACTAGAAAACTTAGGAGAAAAAGAAGGCAAATCACTGAGTTACAAAGGCTATATCATCGCCAGCAGGCTCGTAATACTACATACTCTCAATTTGTCTACATAATTTGCTTCAAAGACAAATGAAATGCACACTTAACATGAAGAAGTGCCCTCCCTAAAATGATCAGCTGTCACTTTTGTAGTGTAACCTATTTTCATACAGTTCAGGTGAGGCATATAGCTTACAGACACAAATGATGTACACAAACAGATTCAAGTAGGCGTAATGCTCTCAGAACACCGGCCTAGCAAACGGCTGGACTGGGTGGGCAATGTCCAGGGGCCCGCGGGTTCACGGGCTCCAATCAAATGCACAAAAATTCTCCAAAGTTCTTAACTCTGCCTACTATCTTACGTACCAAACATTGCAGACCCGAAAGGAACCACATCAATCTGTCCAAGGTATCAACAACTGCAGAACGGCTTTTGGAAGACCTAGGCAAGAATAAGATACGGGTTTGAACTCGGATCTGGTGCGTGCAAGGTCTCACTCTTACCCCGTACCTCCTCATGGAGATTGGAGGGCTCTTAGAAACGTGGGTTTATGATACCACTGGTTTGGGGGTCCCTCGCTGTATCTTGTCCATGAGCACACGAGGGTTTTGCTAAGCCGCTGTCTCAGAGCTTGCTGTATTGCAAGAGAATTATGTGAAAGGATTGATAACATGTACCCCACTTAGACATTAGAATTATGGGGTTTGAAGACAGCTATTTTAGCCCATTCAATACAGCATGTTACTTCTTGCTTCAACCTTTAGTGCCTTAAGCTCTCTAGAACCCTTAATCTTTGGAGATGTAGCCTGTTTCACCTTTTTCAGAAAAAAAAACTGTTTAGACTATGATCTGAAAATTTTCTCTGCCGCAGAAAAGAGGATATAAACAAATTAATATATAGGGAATGGCTAAAGGTGCTTGTGACTCAAGCTGGAGTACATAAAGCTTGCTGAAGATGAAATATGCAACTGCGCAGTGGACTGCACTCTAATTGTTTTTTCATTGATTTATTATGTGAATGTATCCGCATCATCAAATATTTAAATTTATACATGCTGACAAGTGCAATGACTTCACATTATACAGATACAAAGCTGTGTGTATGCATGACTAGTGTTTTGTTTGAGCGAAGGGACTTCTATGGTATATCCCAAAAAATAAAAAAAATATATAAAAAATACAAATTCCTTTCCCTAAAGGCTACGACATCAGCTTAAAATGGAGCTGTATGTAACACGGATAACTTCTCTTGTTAGAAGAAGTATCTGAATACTGTGATGTTCAAGAGAGAAAAATATATTTCATACATAGGATTATTTGTATCTAAATTCCACCAAACAGGAAGAGTTTTTGGTGTGTTTGGTCAAATGCTCGAGACAAATTATTGTAACTTTTAAATTATAACAGGATCAGCCTTGTATGATGATTTTATACATTATTGTCAAAAAGGAAACACCTTAAATATAAGAAAGAATACACCACCAAGGTAGCACGAAAGCAGAATAATTTATCTATCTCACTTTGTTTCTTCCTTTTTGTATTCAATGGAATTATTTAATATCTAACTGGCAAAGACCATACTCTGTCTAAGATACAACACCTTGCAAGCTGACAGCTGATGTGAAAAAGGCAAAGTTGGGCTAATTAACTGGTTTGCCCAAGAGCGCTCCAGTCCAGTAAACAACTGATTTTGATGGCAATACATGTCAATAGGAAGAAATTTAGAGTACCCTGAAAAAAGCCCAAAAGGTGTAGCAGGATTCGAACCCACACACTTGAGTGAGCCCATCTGCCACCCTAGGAACCATTGAAGACAACTCATGCAATATAATTCTCCACATCATACAGACATATAACAGAAGGGCAAGCAAGATCAGATCTTTTGCTTTGTTGTTGTGGGGGAGGGGGTTTTCTGTTTTTTTTTCTAACCAAACTATGCTTTTGTGTAATTGTAAGTCTAACTTTACACTCACATAACACTCACATCATAGTTTACAGTATTTTCAAAAGGATGCTATTGTAGATATTTCAAACTTGTTGCGTAGAGTTTGAGCTAAGAATTGAAAAGGGCAAGGAAAATGGCCTTCGGTTGGCAGAAATTTGTCAGGGAACCTTAATCAAGCAGGAGGGGAATCAAGGCCAAAACATGGAAACCATAGGATTGCCAATAGAAATGGATGTGTAAAAATATCAGATCAATTGTTATGAGGAGAAACATTTAACCAGAGTAGCACTAAAATAGTGTAATTTATCCGTCCACTTATTTTAGATATATTATTCAAGTAGTTTTCAAGTACTCATCTGATATGCTTTTTCCAAAGACTTTGTTTGATATGTATTCGAGGAGTTCTCATTATCAGGCCCGTAGAGAGACAATGTACTAAAGGGGTGAGATAGTTTTCAGAGAAGCGAAATATTTTAAGGGGGTAAGATAAATTGCTAAAAGCGATTAAGCCAAAAGGAATGTTTCAACTTTGTAGGGGCGAAATGATTCTAGGGCGCCTCTTCTCCCCTTCTTGGTTAAAAATGGACCTGGTCTTAATTCCAAGAGACTACAATGTCACAGTCTCCTGGAACCCTGTCGGAGAATCTTCCAATTGCAGTATCCAATCATTTCTCAATACAGACGTATGACACTTCCTTATAGGAAAAAGTCGAATCATGTTTCGTTCGTAAGGTAAAGCTTCTACAAATTTTGTCATAAAACCTTTAAGATCTGTCAATGCAATAAAACTTTTCACAAAACATGCAGCTGGTCGCTATCTTTTTTCATAGGCAAAGTGCGCTTTTCTCAATTGGTAGGGGACCGCCATCCTGGGGAGAATTCTAAGGAGGAAGGGGTATCCCTTGATATTTGAGGGTCTTTAGATGCAATTTGGTGTAACATATTGTGCAAATTATAATGAATATTGCAGAAAAATATTAAGCATATATAGTTTCTATTCTTACTAATTGGAAAAAATGAACAATGTCATATAAGTTGAGACTTTGAGTTTGGAGACTCATGCAATGAACATATTCAGGACCGTCATACCGGAGGGGACTAAGGGCGGGTTGCAAAGTGAGGGGAAAGTTACTTTGTCGGTGACCTCTTGAATTTCACGAAAATACCCGATTATGTAAACATTGCTCTAAGCCAATCTTTATATCCTTTTCATTTGAAGGAACGTAGTCTGTCTCAAAACGACATTAAGGCAGACATTTGAAAACCATCTGGCAATAAGAAATTTTCTTTGGACAATAAGGATTATTGACGATGTTTGAAACACCCAAAAGTATCTTGGCAAAATCCAGAAGCTTATAGGGTTCAGTCCTCAGTCTTATAAAACTTCCGAAGTCTCCAATATGCTTCACCAGACTTTATCTGGGTCAAGCTCGTCAATAGGTAGGGCTTGCTGTAAACATGTCAGCCTGGTCATCGCTTATGAGAATTCAAGTTGGCGTTCCTTGGTTTACGTTGCCTAACCCATCTCATCAAATGCGGTTTCTGCGAGAACGACTTTGAGCAAAGCTGACTGCTAACATCAAGTTACCCCATCACATGTAAATAGGGTAAAATTTTACTCTTGGCACAATGGGCTACAAAAGTCAAAAACACTGATTCACAAATGTTGTTACGTCTCTAGCGGTGCAAGACTGAGGTTTCCTCTGCGGTTTCATAGGTCTAAGTTCGAATTTCCCCGGCAAAGAACAGTCAGAGATGTTTAAAACATACCCCCTGGGGTAAATGCCATTCAGGTAGGGTCAAAGAACGCGTAGGTTGTTCCTATAACGAACAACGTTAAAAGTTAAAAGAGGACTGCGTTTCAACCTAGTTTTTGAAAAAATGTCTTCATCTCGTCCCTGGGGAGGGATGTTCCTGTTATTCAGTTCAATGACTTATACTTATAACGACGCCCAGGACCTAAAAACGCTCGAAGTTACCGAGATCACCACGAAATTCAGGACGGCGGTACAGACTCATCTTGCTTTAACTTCAAACGTGGGTGGTTCCTTTTTATCATTTGTTTTGGAATCAGCTAAAAACTTTGAAATACGTAGGATTGAAAATGCTACCGATATAATCTTTAATGTTTTATGTGAGATAAGATACTCATCATGCACACGTGTAACCGCGTATCATATTCAGCATTTCTTAAGGCAATTCGTGACAGCGAAGTAATTAACCGAGGCGTGTATGTAGCAGCAGTATGTCTTATATCTCTTTAGGTATTCTGTCTTCTTCGTGATATTTTAATACACTTCCATGATGGGAGAAATGTTGTGGCCTACTTTTGTCTTTGACCTACAAAGCAGGGACCCGTCGTACTTTTTCATCATTTATGCATAGTATTATGTGTATTATGAAACAACTGGAGGTCTCACGTAGCTGTCATGATCGTTGATCAGCAAAGCGAGAAGAGCTTGATTATTACATAGGTTGGTTAACATGCACCTAAAACCGTTATCAAGTATTACTGGTAGCTCGTACAACCTTGACACAAAACTGAAACACGGAACTTACAATATAGGCGGCGCTGTCTTTATCTGAAAACCAAACATACTGTATCACTACGTGGTCACGTGTCTGTCTTCCATTTAATTAGGCTACATTACATATGAAATTTTTAGGGTAATTTTGACGTAATTAGGTGAAATTAGTATATATGTTGGATCGTTACAAAACCCCCAAGGCCGTTGGCTGTAAAATTTGTACTTAATTGTGAATCATTAATCTTTGTCCGAGTACATTTTACTTTCCTGCTATCATATCGTATACGTTCGTTTAGCCTTATTCGTTTTTGTTGCTTACTGTGTGTACATCGTGTGTACATGTAAAATACCGTCTAGCAACCCAGAAAAATAATACACCTGAATATGTCTGTACAGAATTCTCAGTCGGGAGCTAATGACCATGGTTGACATAGTAGTTATCGGTATTTATATAGCCTAGCAACCAATGCGTCGACTGCTTAGAAGTGTGTCAACTTTAAAGACAGACTGGTAAACAGTTCGGTAGCCGAATAGATTTGTGTTTGTGTGGGGGTGGCTCTTGGAGGCGCCACCATTTCATGAGGAGGCTTCAACTATGGAATCATCATAAACTTAAATATACATATTCTTTTTCACTCTTGGATCTTCAGTGGGGAGGGGGTCTGGGAGCCGGAGACTTTTTGGGCGGGGGTCATGTCCCGAAGCCCCACCTTAACTACCTCATCGATGGTATATGACTCACACCTGAATGCACCACATGCATGACTCACATACGCAAAATCATGAACGTGGTCAAGGAGGATGGGATAGGGAGTGAAGCTGAGAGGATGATCCAAAGTTGGGGTGTACGTATCAGAATTTCAAGTGTCTAAAATTCAAGAAAATAACTACCAAATAATGAATTCGAAATTATACCTGGATTTAATCTGGAAAACTTCTATGTGAAATAGGTAACAATGACTAAAAACTACAAGAGTATCAATAAAAAAAAACAATAAAAATTGCAAAAAGTGATTTTCGAAAGTTTCAAAATTTTGGACTAAGACTTTTGCGAGCATTCACCGCAAATGCGTAGAGGTTTTTGGAACGCAGATTTTGTAAAAAGTCATCGAAGTAGATTAAGAAACAAGTTTTTACTTGTTTTTGTAACTTTCAATCTTTTTTTGTTTCCTGTTATGTATTAAAGCAGAATGGTTGTGTGACATTTTTTTAGGGTTTTGAAAGATCGCATTTTATGTCCGTGCTTTGTTGCACGACAATATATAATCTCACTGTCTGCTTTACCAATTTTTTTATTTATTTTCTGCGGGAGGTTTTAAAGTCCAACCTGAAGGAGGAAAGAGAAGATTTTTCTTTGGTAAAACATTTTATCATGAATTGGAGTTTGTTGCCTCTAGAACAAATTGATTTCAACTGACATCAAGACTGGGTAAAAAGATCCCTAAAATGTTTTCTCTCACTCATCCAGCAAGTAATAACAGTTCTTGAGGGAGATATTATTTTAACAATGGGGTTGATATATAAGAGAAACGTCAGTAATTATGGAAAAGTTAGTTTATGTGTCTCTATGTACAGTAGCCTGCGGAGCGAAGGTACCGAGGCTTACTCACTTATTCCTATAGTCATACAAACCTTAGGTGCCTCACACACCTGCAGACGTAGCCTGTCATATTTAAAATTAAACACCCTATTTATGAGCTTTCAAGGGAGGGATAGCTTTTACCGGTAGGTA
The DNA here is from genome assembly GCA_009936505.3 of Holothuria glaberrima. Classification (NCBI taxonomy): domain Eukaryota; kingdom Metazoa; phylum Echinodermata; class Holothuroidea; order Aspidochirotida; family Holothuriidae; genus Holothuria; species Holothuria glaberrima. The sequence goes on along the minus strand of WURT03554938.1, from coordinate 11,071 downwards.
ACATCTGTAAGGATCCAAAAGCTATGAAAAGGGCCAATTCAGTAAATCAAGTCTGTGGGGGTGGGGGTAAGGGTAGTGAGATATCTAAGGACTGTGGGTGTATCGTATCTCCCGATGTTAAGATAGTCAACACTGTTGATGTCTCCAGAAGAAGAGACCAACGTAATAGACAAATCTCATAGTATCGCATTACCGCATATTTTACTCCAAGTTTAAAGAAAAGGATACCATTTTATTCTACGTCGGCATTCACTATTGATAAGCACATACTTTGATAATTAGATATTAACAATTTTATTGTTATGCTAAGCATTTTCAGGGCATCGGTCAGGACATATATCTCGATGTAGAAATTTTATATTTAGATTACCTAAGCTGAGTAAAAGACAAGTCACATATTTAATAGATATATACACCGCGTGTTTGGTCTAGTGGAAGAGCATCCCTTCTCACGCGGGAGGCCCGGGTTCGATTCCCAGGTCGAGTCATACCAAAGACTTTAAAAATGGAACCTAATGCTGTTGTGCGTGATGCTCCGCATAAGCAATGGAGTAAGGGAAAACAATCCAGTGCCTCACAACTGGAAAAAAGGCAGTGGGAGCCGCTAGATTAAACCAAGAGGATACAAGTTGAGCCGTAAAACCCCATCTAACTAACTAACCAATAGATATAATAATGACTGATGTGTAACCAAAACAAAAGTGAATATAAATTTCTTTCGAATTATTCAACGTTTTGCAACTCTCGCAAGTGCAATTTCTACTTTAGAGGAAAGTTTAGAAGACCATTAAAATGTCCCAACCGTGTTCGTCAAAGGAGGGAAACCCGGGGTAGGGGTAAGGGATGTATCCCCCTCTTTTTGCGATGCTTCTATTGACTACCACAATTTCACACAGAAATTTTGCTTTCAGGGACCTGTAGCCCCCTCCCATCTCCCCTACTGGTGCTTGTGTTACCCACTTTCGCTGCTTGGACATTTCCGTATGCAGTTCATTGTAAGTTTGGTCAATAGCTTAGCACATACACATCTGTATTGCAAACTTCATGACTTGACAATCTTTACCTTGTCATCCATTACCATAATTACAATTCCGATATATCGTTCATCGTGTTACACTGTCAATAACTTTACTGCACCCACTCAACACATTTCGTAAATCGTTGTATAAGCGTTCTAACTCCCTTTGAAGTAAGTAAGGTACTTACTTGAAATTTGTCAAAAACGTTGTCTCACAGAAAATAAAAGAAATCACATGTCAGTCAAAGGATTAGAACAATCGGAGTAAGCTTATTTTCATTCCTCAGGGAATGTTCAATTATCAATGATAATGGAAAAAGATTACTTTGGACTGTAAAATTAGGATAAATTAAGAATTAAAAAGTCCGCAGAGATGTAACTTTCTGAGAAGTAATTGTGACGAGTCGTAAATTCCCAAGTGTCCCATTTTCCAGATATTAACATAAATTACTTGTCAAATGTTTTCGGCTTTGCCGGTTTTTATTCACAAAACATCTAGCCACATCCATTTTGCATAATATCAATGAACAAATAATTTAGTTAAAGATTACTGAGAGGCTCTTCAAAATATTAGATAGAGATATGCACTGAAGGAACAAAAGTTAAACCAACGCAAACATAGCTTCCGGTCATCTACGATGAAAATGTGGTAATCGAGTTTTACCACTAATATGTCAAAATGAAGCAAGTTTTATTTTGTGTAAGTGAAAAGATTTTTGCTTTGCTGTTATTGAAGAACTGTGAATGACCTTGGTGGGTGCTAAGTTTGAATACTAATAAAGTGAATAACAATTAACTGATAGGAATCTAGTTTAAGGTGTAGACAGCTATCGGCTGTAAGAAAGACTGAAAGTATTACAGAAGAGGACTAATCTAACTAGAGGTAATAGTGATAGTGAGATCTACACTATTGGTGATAGGTTTATCACTACAATACATTATGATTGACAGATAAAGATTCACTTACTAAAATACTAGTTGTTTCGTTTCATTGAAACTGTCATCCCACACTCCGTAATGTAATTGAACATGGAACATTTTTGCATGATTTGCGTAGTAGTGGTGAGAAAACATTGTTTGACCGAAAGGCAGAGAGATAGCAGACAGAAAAACAGGCAGGCAGGGAAACAAACGAACAAAAGACAGAAAGATAATAGAACTGGCACACAGACAGACTGCAGATAGGTAGACAAATGTTAGACACATAACAAGACAAACAGACGAAAAACAACAAACAAACAGGCAAACAGACCAATGCCTAGGAAATTTTCCTTTATGACTAAAGATGAAGGGGTGGATGGTGTTTTTCAGTTCCTTGCACTTTCTTTTCGCATTTAAGTAATGGATATATATACCCACGTATTATTCTTATATACAATATTGTTCATCATTACACATACTGCCTGACACTCCATGTAATTTGACATATATCATATTATAAGGATAACGATCAGCTCACGATTTTCCTCCAAAACCAATTGCACGGCGCTTCCTGTCAGTCATACGCGACGGTAATAAATAACAGTGTGGACATAGCTCGCATTGATCGCACGCCACGCAAATAGAATCATTGATTGGCTCTTAGCGTTGTGTTGATTGAAAGTACTTCACCATCAGCTATAGTCTGAAGCCAGTGAGGTGTAATCTGCCAAAACATTGCAGTTTATAGTACATCTGATCGTAAGTAATATGTGAAAGGGACAGAACTGTGTGCTATGACCTGTGGCCTGGGACTTGGTCAAGTGGTGGAAAGTACCAGGGAGCTGTAAGAGACAGCTCCCTGAAAGTACCTACCAGTCACCATTCATACTTGGTGCCACGAATGTTTTAAGTTTGGAAAATAAACTTTTCATACTGCTTAATGAGACAATTAATAAACAAATACGGTAAATATATAACACAAATTTTGAAAATATCGTTAGCAATGAACGTGGCGCCCGCAGCAGGGCCGTATGTATATGTACACTATCCACAGGTGAACATCATATATCAGAAGAGAGCAATGACCGGTAACTTATTATAGGTATTGATGTTTGGGCCGGTACCGGGTATTACTTTCACGACGTCAAATCAACGATGAATTTACATACAAAGGAGGGAAAATAAGGCGTTTAACAGAAAAATTATCATAGTAAAACCTGAAAAGACAAGGTTGGATATATCTTGTCGCTTGATACAAAAAGAGGAATATTACTCAAATGTATGAAATATTTATGAAAACAGGGAAAGTATTGCGATTGCACACTTCTATGGAAAACTTATTTCATTCGTTTGATACTATCTCTCAAAACACCGTTTAGTTTATTCCCGAACCAATCAACCAGTTTAGTACCACAAATCTATTTGAGGTTTCACACCAAACTGCGACACTTCCCTCTCAAGTTTGTCCCAAATATGCCGTTATAAGCCTTATTTTCCTGGGGGAAAGTCTTTTGGGAAATTTTTTGACTAAGAGTCATCTGTTAATCTTTAGAAGCAGGGTCACCGGGTCATGATTTTTTCACCTTTGCTTGACTTCTAAAAGTGGCTTAAAATAACGTGATGAACTTAAATGAAATTTGTTGACCTTTAATCCGTTTAGCTTTCCGTTGTATAATTTTACCTGCAGCAAATGTCATTAGGTGTGGTTGGAACTTATTTGCACCTTTGAATCTAATTTGACGCGAACGTTAGAAACTTAAAAAGAGATTATTGGAAGCGAAAGCAAAATGCATCATATGTTGTGGTCAATTTGCTAGTTGCAAGCAATGGATTTGGCAGCAGAATGAAATAGCTCACATATGGTTTTCGTGGAAGTAAGACTATGTTTAGCTATACGTTAGTATATCCTGGGGGAATACGTTTCTTATTTTTAATTGAATGATGGTGGAAATTGGATGGATCGGTGGTGAGGTATTAAGATCGATGCAATTATTGATTCTAGTGTGGTAGATTCATATAAAACAAAAAAAACTTACCAACGTAATAAGTGACCATTAATTAAACCGTGCCTTCATTGCGAGTAGTACACTGCTCTGTTTAGACGGTTAAGTGGCGGGAAAATATCTAAATGAATCCCAAAGGACGCATGGGACTAAAATAAATTGCTCAGTATCGCTTCTCATAGATTACTCCGGCACGAATCAAATCGAAGATCCTAATATTTCATAACATCTGTTATTACTGACGGCGAGAAACAGTTGGCATATATCAATTTCATGAACATGTTACATGTAGAATATAGAATTTGTCAACTTTCTAGTTAAGAAAACAAAGGCATGGATGGGAAGGATTGTAAATATATAGAACAAAGATGTTTGTGGATGGGTTTGTAGGGAAGCGAATGGAGTAGAACAGTGTTTCCCAAATGGTGGGTTGCGACCCAAAAGTAGGTTGCGAGGTAAAAACTGATGGGTCCCGAACCCGTGTGGGGGTCGCGGAGCGTTGTAGTGGGTTGCAACGGTTTTAGGCCAATATTTTTGGTTCTGAATACGCGTTAAACTCATACTGGTAGGACACAATAGCGAAATAAGGTGATTTAAGCACAGTCTAGTGTCTTCAACATAGTATATCGAACATTTGCACTCTTTCTGAAAATTTCACTCGTTTGGTGACCAGCGATTTAGAATAGGCCTATGTCTGTGAGGACTACATATCTGACTATAAGTTTCCGAAATGGATGCAAACGAAATGTAAATATTTATTTTGATCTTAGCGTAGGGCCTAAAGGAATATAGGATAGAGCCTTTCTTATAGCTGCTCTAGTTTAATAAATTCTGACAGGATTTCGAGCATAATGCATAGCCCATTCTATCCAGTGGGAACTTTGAATGTTATACATGATGTTAGCAAAAGCTTTATTGAATTCCACTCTTCTGAAGGAATGTGAGTCGTCCTCAAATTGGCAATTAAGGGGATTTATATTTTTGCATTCTGTCTTTTCTTTAACTTTATCTCAGACGGTGGTTGGGTGGCCGAAGACTGCAAAATCATGAAATTTGGGTCGTTTGAAAAATCCAGTGGGAATCACTGGAGTAGAAGATTTGAAGAACGAGAGGGAGAAAGACTATGGTTTTCTAGCAACCATTTCATGCATCCATCGTTACAGGGAAATGCTTGGATTAGGTGACATTGATTATCGCCAGTTTTTGGCACCTCAAGAGAGGTGTTTTGCCCCTGCTTATCTTCCATACATTCTGATTATTTAGTCAAAGTAAATTCTAAAATGTAAAAAATCCTCGAAATTAGCTGTTACAAGGTAAGTAATTTGCCTGGGAAATTGCTAAATAAAAAAACAAGGAAAAAGATTTATTAGTGTATTGAAATATTATTCAAGTCGATGTCATCACAATAAATATATATATTTATGTTTTTCCGAAAATTTTGAGAAAGGATCAATTTCTTTTGCAAATTATCATCTTATTCCTTTCAACAGCAGTTCTGTATTTCAGAACTTTTGCCTTTATTTATAAATTTGTTACGATGTCTCAATTGGGCTGTGCAAGGCTGTCTTCTCTTCATCAAACATTACGTCACGGTTTCGTCACAATTTTTAATTACTTTTTCAAACCATTATCCTCCTACCTACGTGCCATCCAGTCGATTAATTGAATTATTATGCATTTCGCTTTGTACAAAAATAGAGACATGAGTAACTCAATAGTTTAAATAATCGTTTTACACTTCTCATTATCTATTTCAAATTTGATTCGATTTTTCCCATCCTTCCTTTTTCCCCCGTCTCTAAAAAAGAAAATTAAAACAAACTCAAAACTAAAACTTACTAAACAGAAATGTCAACACTCTAAGTACCATTAAATCCCCGTCACTACACATTAGATGTGCTAAAGAATGAGAAAAGTTATCGACCTCAGACTAATGTTAAGTATGGTTCGATTGGAGCGCTTCTCTTTGTTTTAGTTTTAAATGCCATTGCAATCTCCAGTGTCATTAAACACATCTAAAGTAATTATACAGTGAGACGAAAAAATGAACAACTTTGGCGATCAATGTGGCGGAGTGGATAAAGCGTTGGTTCAAAAATAGTTTTGTATGGACCAAATGAGTTTGCCACAAAATAATAGACCGATAATAATTTGATACGTCCATAGACGTACGTCAACACTGTTTTGAAGCCTTTGCGTCATTTGTGACACCTTAACTGTTAACGGTGTGACTGTAATTCAGGTTTTTCAAGGACAAAAATGTCACCCGAAACAGAAAAAAATTCAGGCTACTAAGTGTACTTCTAGCCGCTCCTCCAATTAAAAAGAAAACACCTGTTAAGTGCCCCCACTTTGGTATGTATTGATTTTAAATTGCCCAAGGCGATATCCACACACCACTGCGTGTGTGTCAGCATTACCAAGTAATCTGCACAAATCATCATTGACCAATCAGAATGATGCTATTATTTAAATTATTGTCAATCAAAATGTTGTGGCCAATTGTTAATAGAGATATGTGGTTATGTCTAAATATGTTTTGGATAATACTGCCGTAAGGGCGCAGAAACCTTCAATACCTTATTCGTTGGGCTACACTCCATGTTAGGGCTTGACGACATAAATTGCATAAGCGGTCGCCTAAAACTTATTTTGATACATCTTTAAAATCTTACAAATATCCCTCTTTGTATCTTTCATGATGCCTCAGAACATAAATATTACATAGGCCCCTATTCAAGGTGAACCAAGGAGTTATTCTGTGTGAGTTCCACAATCCAATGAGAAAAATATTTTCACATGATTCTCAAGAGCCACGTATGAAATAGGATACCAGGGTAAACTAATCCAAATTTGGGTGACTGCATTTTCCCTTTAACGATTTATAGTTAGAATCTTTTCAATTTCGGACTCCAGACAGGATAACTGTTTGTTGTTCCTTCCTCAACCAGCTCTCCCAGTTACTAAGTCCAATTGCTATAGGGCTGTTTCCTTATACTGAGCTGAAATAAAGCATTGGTATTCACTGAGCTATAATTCTACATAGTAAACATTATTGCCTGCCAATTTACCATGTAACTGCTTTATAGCTTCAAGTCAGTCACGCGTGGCTGCCACCGTCCCTCCGAGCCTGTTGTCCCAGACGATAGCCAAATGGTTTCCTTCACAGAGCCCTTCACAGAGAAGGTGTACCGATCTTTTATAGTAATGAGCTCCATTACGGTCCTTGGCAAAGCGTGGGCAGTACATGGGATTCGTTCCAGATCACCTGACATGATCCTTTCAAGTAATGTTTCTCGATGTTCAGTGCATATTTCAAGTTGAGCTCATTCTGTGGAATAACCATCCAGACGGAAACGAAACTTGGTCGAAAATTTTAGTTGGGATTAACTATAAAACTGCTGAACGCCTTGTGGCTATGTACAATGAACTTTCCGTCACATTTTAGACCACAATAAGCTATTATTTATAACAAGTTTGCGGATTTTGTTTTTTTTTTGAGCTATCAGCAGCTGAACGAAAACCCTCGTCTGCTCTGCGACGTACAATAAAAATTTTCGCTGATACGCACAATCAATACAAAGTCTAACTGACAAGATCAAGCCGGCCACGTAGACCGACCGTAGTTTAGACAAAAATATTATTGTTTGAATCTTTCTCGACAAAAGGAACCTATGTTATAGCAGGGAGCTGTTAGGAGCCTAACATCTCCCTGGTTATAGGAAGCTTGCACGCGTGCAAAAGTCAACTAACGCAACCGCCATCTGGTGGACAACTTACGGGGACGCCGGGGCATGTAGTGAAGCAAAGTGGTGCGTGGCGCGCTGTCCTCCAGAACAACTAGCACGACATTTAGTGCAAGCTCCCTGTAGACTCATTCATTGTTTACACACAAATGTCACGGCTGGGCGTCAAAAGAGTTGGTCCAATGATGTCCATGCTAACGTGCACAAGTGCTTTGCTTTGCCATATTACAAGTGTCATGGCGGCCCCCATGTAGGCTTCATCGGATGTCAAGAAGGCAATGGCTGTATTACGTTGCGTCGTTAAAGTCAGGCATCTAGCGCCTTCGGCGCTAACATGCACTTGTGCGCGTTAGCATGCACATCATTGAGTTGGTCAGGCTCACTTACACTGTCGTCACAGTGAAAGGTAGATTTCAATTCGCTTGCTTTCTGCGTGCAATCGCGCAAGCGTTTACACGCGCAACACCGAACATACACGCATTTCTTATTGCGCATGCTCTATGCCAACCAATGCCAACCAGTGACGTAACCGCGAACTCCCTAATAGTGACAGCTATTTATGACGTCATCAAGTGATGCACCGCTGTCGTTCCAGGTTGGATCCTGGTTGGACTAGCTTACCGACGTCAACAGTTTTCATTTTTTGTGGTACACACACTGACACAACATATTAACCTAATCCATCGCGGCCTTCGCAATAGAACTTATGCCAAATAGAAAGAGGGCGCTTCAAAACTGCATTCTGGGATGGATTATTCCATGAACAGACGACCGAAGTAGCTAGTTACCATAGAGAAGGACGATCGTCACAATGGCAAGTTCGCCGGTCTGGAATAATCCTTCCCATGGTGCTTCACGATCTGCAATTTGACATAAGGTTTATGAGAGACTGGGGCAGAGGCAGGGTGAGTTGAGCCAACTGTAATAAAACTATCTTGAGTACAAAAACTAGGCCTTTATACATCAACTGTTTCTCTCATTCAACACCCCGATGGGTCAAACCAGGATACTGCATATCCAGAAGCTGACCTGTTTGTACAATAATTCATCTGGAATACAATTTTTAGGTGGCAGCAGCGCGAGTAAGACTTCCAACTGAATTTAAGTTTAACTCGACTTTATTTTCTCCCAAGAAATCATTATTTGCATGTTCATTTCATTTTTTCCACAGTTTATAGCAGCTTCAACCACAGATAACATTTCCGAGCCATTAATGCAAAGTAGCAGTACTTTCACATAGTGAGGCGTTCTCAAACTTTTTTTGTAACGACTGACTTAACAACTAACTTAAATGACTTTACTACCCAAGTTTCCTTTACCCCAGATCGGCCTACTTATAGAGGGGTTTCAACGACGTCACGTGATCGCGCGTCTCTTTGGTTTTTAAATGCCAGCGTCCATTTTGTCACTGTAATATCTATGGTTATGCCGTGTGCGTATGCAACAAATACGCTTCTTGCGTGTATGTTTTGCCCTTCAGTGTAGGGCAAGCCCAATAAAATTCCTCTATTCCATGGGCACTAAAGATTTATGGACAACGGGAATAATTTCATACACTTTTACCGACCAACCCCAGACCACTTTTGCGAGACGCTTAGCGTTTTGTGAAGTAACAGTACTAGTGGATCAAGGGTTGAGCAACGCTACTGCAATCCATCACAGCGTATGATCGATAAGCCTGATAAGTGTGATGCTGAATTATACGCCAAGATGAAAACAAGAGTACTTTGGTGATAGTATCATATATGCTTTAAAGTACAAACCGACCAGCTCTCCTTGAAAATTATGCTTCTTGGGCAAGTATGCAATTTGTATGCAGTAACGTTAATGAAGGCAGAGTCAAAACGATACTTCCATCACGTGACCTTATGTAAATGCAAAATGTATGAAAAAAGAGAAACATACAATTCTTCTGAGTAAATAGCGGTGGAAGAGAAATCAGCAATTCTCTGGTTTATTAGAAAGAGGGTGTATCTCATCAAGTTAACACTGGTACTTTCTTTTCATGTAAGCGACAGAAAAACTGTTTATAAATAACTGCATTTCTTGACAGTGAGGTTGCAATAAAAAAAATACGGTATGGTGCAACTAAGCAAATTTTAAATGCAATAACTAAACTTATTTACCTCTCGCAGAATTTTCTCAGGAAAATTTAGGTGGAAAATTTGTTTTTTTTTCTGTTCTTTAAAATCCTAGAAGACAAGGAGTAGTAGCAATGTACACACTTCATCTGGTGGGTCTATTATTTGTGTTTTATCGAAGGCACTGGATGTGCTGTCATCCCGAGATATAAAAGCTCGAAAGTTAGGTAATAATACTACCAACAAAATAAGCAGCACCAACAACAGTAACAGCAGCAACAACCAGAACAACGGAAACTATTGATAAAACTAGCCAAAGCAACATTAACAGCAAAGCCATTGAAAAAGAAGCAACGGTAACATCAACAATCAACATCAACAATTGTAACAACAACAGAAGCAAGAAATTTACTCACAATAAAAAGCAATACTTACAACACCTGAACAACGATCATAATATCAGCATGAAGAGCAAAAACAACGGTCGTAATACCGGTAACGACACTACCACCAATAACAATAATAACGTCAACACCAGAGACAGAAACACTATCAACACCGTCCAGTCTACACAGAACACAGATGCATAAACAATAGCACGGTTATTTCAAAATCGGAAACAACAGCAATAACATCAACAACATGAAAGGCTAATACAAAAATAACAAAGCAGGTAACATCACTATCAGCAAAGCAATAGCACTAATATCAGGAACAGTAACACTATCATTATTTATCCCAAAAGAATTAATGATACAGTTATATCAATACCATTAACAACATCAATACACATCAACAACAAAAAAAGCAAATACAAAAATATCAAAGCAGGTAACATCACTATCAGCAAAGCAATAGTACTAACATCAGGAACGGTAACACTATCATTATTTATCCCAAAAGAATTAATGATATAGTAATATCAGCACCATTAACAACATCAATACACATCAACAACTGCAAAGCAAAAACAAAAATTAACAACACGGGAACTTGATCAGCACAAGCAAAGTACCAATCATAACAGAAACAGTAACACTATCATCATTTGACCCAACAACATTAACGATAATCATAGCAATAACACCAAATCAAAGACAATAGTAATAGTAACAGGACAGCAACACTAGCAGCAGAAACAAAGGAACAACATCGCTAGAAAACAACGATACTGTCATTACTGAATCGAACAGCGTCAACAACAATGGTCACAACTACATCATCATCAACAACAACAACAACAACAACAACAACAACAACAACAACAACAACAACAACAACAACAACAACAACAACAACAAC
>WURT03554827.1:0-21038 GCA_009936505.3 Holothuria glaberrima | reverse complement strand
TCCAGTTGTGGCTCACTGGCTTGTTTTCCCTTACTCCATTGCTTATGCGGAGCATCACGCACAACGGCAGAAGGTTCGTTGAGCGTCCGACTATTATTGGTGGGTTGAGGTGAGGGGTAGACAGGGGGGTATTTGGAGAGTTCAAGATGGTTGAAGGGGCGATAATCTCAATAAGTTTGAGAACCACTGATCTAGTTCTTGATTAGACGAAGGTTCAAAAATTCCACAATGACTATTGGGTACCATGCAGTAGGATGGAGATAAAACCTTAGTCAAAACAACACTCTCAGATCTGGCTGAAATCGTATGTGACAGGTGCGAAATTACACTAGAACACAATAGAACATTGAAAATTGGTGTTACAAACGGATACATTTCGCATGCATAATAAGGAAACCATTCTCTATATCAAGAACTACAGAAAGCTTCACCTTAAAATCTCATCCGATAATCAGATCTTTATCAATATTTCTAACAACGTGAACCTCATCAGGAATATTTTAATCCCCACATGTTAAAGTAAAATTTGATGCATCCCTCTTATCAATAACTTCGCCTGTGACTGACAGTAACGTAGCCATTAGGGCGTGGGGGCGATAGCCCCCCATGAAAACTTGTCGCTCCCCCAGTCGCCCCCCCCCCACTGGCGATTTGGGCAAAAAATTCACTCGACTTGATCATGATAAACGGTTTACCTACTTTTTGCTCTGAAGAGGACAATTTCGATATTAAAAACCAAAAATTTTCGGCTCGCTACGCGCGCTGTAGAATTACTCCAGTTTCTTCAATATATTGGAAGTTCCATTCCACATAGCTAGATAGCACAGTCAGTTGCTACTGTAGGTTGCTGAGTGACTCAGGGAGACTCAAAAGAAAACTATCAGTGCGCAACTCGGCTGTTGAAATATTAAGTGATATCATGCAAAATATGCAGTATATTTGGCATGGGATAGTTACTATCAGGCTCCTTCATATCTCCTTCTCACAACCCCCTTAAAATATGCGCTGTCGGAACTGGAGGTTACTGGCATGGCCCAGCTCCTGTCAGGAAAATTCTGCCGCTACCTATGGTCTGTTTACTTATTTTGGCTTTCAAAGGGGTCATTTCTGCAATAAAACCCAAAATTTTCGGTACGCTCTACACACTCTTCCTCAGTTCCGTTACTTATAGCTAAATTTAGTACAAATCCTTTCCACCTTTTCAAGAAACTTAATAAGTAGAACACATGGATTTATGTTAATGTAGGGAATTTTATCTAATTTCGCTAAACCTTTTGTTAATGTTCTCTTGTGCCTGTCATGTGGTACAGCTAGTGATTCGAGGAGGGAAGTACAATTGAAGTTATGCAAGATAAAGCCCAAATGCCCGGACAATAGACCTACATTAGCTTTAAATAAGTACAGATCTTTTTCTTGCTGTTGGCTTAGATTAGATTCCGGGAAAAACATTACATCAGCGCCTATGTTTCTCTAGTATATACAAATTTTGTGCTATATATGCCCCGGAATATGGCATGGTACAGTACAACGGGTTTTTTTTTTCAAATCCCACAGCACTAACCCCTCAACAGCATCAACAAAGGAATTGTCGTCACTTCGGGTCGCTAGCCAAGCGTCGGGCAAATCCTAGCGTCACCCCTGTTGTGAATTACAAAGAGACCAATGTTAAGTGAACTTCACAATTTACACCGAATGCAATGGTTATTAATATAGCCCAAGGGCGTAGGAAGCGGGGGCTGGGGCGACAGCCACCCAGCGAAATTTGTGGGGACTGAAGTATGCTTTAGCCCCCCCCCCCCCACTTTCCAAGCATGAAAACCTGTTATTCGTCTCTTCTGCAGGAAATGTCAAAAATTTGCAGTAATTTACCTTAGAATTTGTCCAAAATAATGCACCAGATTGCATCTAAGGACACTCAAATATCAAACAATTTTCCAAAGGACTAAGAAATTTAAAAAATGTACAGTAATATACCTTAATTTTTCCAAAATGATACACCAGATTGCATCTAAAGACCCTCAAATATCAAAAAATTTTCCAAAGGGATAAAGAATGTCAAAAATGTGCAGTAATTTACCATTAAATTTGTCCAAAATAATGCACCAAATTGCATCTTGGGACCCACAAATATCACAAAATTTCCAAAGGAGTAAAAAATGTTGAAATTTTGCAGTAATTTACCTTAAAATTTTCCCAAAATGATGCACCAAATTGCAACTTAGGACCCTAAAATATAAATAAAAATTTCCAAAGGACTAATAAATGTAAAAAACAAGCATTAATTTACCTTAAAAATTTTCTAAAATGATGCACCAGATTGCATCTAAGGACCCTAAAATATCAAAAGATTTTCCAAAGGGGAGGGTTGCCCCGTCCCCTCAGACCCCTCCCCCAGGACGGTGATCCGAAACAAGGTTCAGCCCCCCCAGTCTTGAACAGCTTCCTACGCCTATGATATAGCCTATCAAAAAGCCAGCATAGGCTAGGCCTAGGTGCCTGCTATTGTCATTGACAATGAGTGTCAGTATGTGCTGAAACCTAGCCTACCGCTACCTCGTGAGTATAAAATAAAAACCAAACTTTGCATTTTTTCACCAAAAATACACATCTTGATGGCTGCTATCAAGCCTGGCAAGTGCCATTTCCGGCAATCTGGGATGTATTAAAATTTCAAACTTTCTTGGTAGGCTCCGTGCCAACCCATGGTGACGCTCCTTTTAGAAAGTAACCATTGGCGTATTTCGGGGACACTGCGCCATTCCCCTCACTGCTACTGATTTTTTTCTTAGTTCCTAAAAATCATAATTTTGTTAACACAAATTTTACTTTAAAATGGTAGCATAGGTTGCACCAGTTTGCATGTAAATACACCCAATTTTTAAAAAAATTCAGATGGGAGGGGACACCCCTCCCCTTAGACCCCTCCCCCAGGCCGGCGATCACACAACATACTGCATCCCGCTTGAGAGAAATCTGGCAACACCACTAGATGACAAGGCGCCCTCCCATGAAATGGCAAAGCCCCCAGCGCTCCCCCACTAAAAAGATCCTGGCTACGCCACTGGTGACTGACATTGTCATTACGTTAGGCCCTCTGAACTGGTCAAGTGGTTAGAGCATCCGACTTGCAGCCAGAAGGTCGGGGGTTCGAATCCTGGCCGGGTCATACCAAAGACTTAAAAAATGGAACCTACTGCCATTGTGCTTGGTGCTCACCATAAGCAATGGATAGGGAAAACAGGCCAGTGAGCCACAACTGGAAAAAAGGCCTGGCCCGACTGAAACCAATTGGTTAGAAACTGAGCCGTAAAACCTCATCTAACTAACTAACTTTGAACTAGTCGACTTGACAATAATCTTACGTTCTTCCGTAGCCTACTCCTCACATATAAAAGTAAGACCGGCATCGGTGTACCTGCAATAAAGGCGTCAACCACTCTATCCTCTATACTATAGCAATTGAAACATGTACTGTTTAATGTCACCCCTACTCTTTACATTCCGTATCTCATCCCTGCTTCAGGGGAATGTGACTCTACAGAAGAGTCTGAAATAGTGTCAGCTAATGAATGGCTCTCTTCTCTAACTGATTCCTAGCTTACCTGGTTGAACATCCCCGAAATGAACGCGTCTTTTCTTATCACGTGCAGGATTAATTAGGGACCTGATATTTCCGAGAAGTAATTCAGGCCATTAAGGGCAGTTGTCTTACGATGCTAAGCGACCACAGATGTGGGAAAAGCCAATGCTTTTGAATTACAACTCAACAGTAGCGGTGGAAACGGGGGGGGAGCTTCGGGGGCTAATCCCCCCCATGAAAAAGTGAGGGGCTAAAGGCATGTTTAGCCCCCGCCCCCAATATTTGCCAAGTGCAGATATGAGATCCATATTTCGTGGCTGGGTACATGTAGCTTAAAACACTCGGGAAGTGCCGTTTCCTGCCATCTGAGGCGTTTGTAAAGCCATAAATTTTTTTGTCCGCTCCGCGCCACCTGATGGTGGCGCTCCGCTAAGAAACATGTATTACCATTTTCAATAGATTGATTTTTTTTCATTAATTGAGAAATTACAGACATGAGATCCATATTTCAAGGCTGGGTACATGCAGCTAAAACACTCGGGAAGTGCCGTTTCCGGCCATCTGGAGGGTTTGTAACGCCAAAAATTTTCTTGTACGCTCCGCGCCAACCAATGGTGGGGCTCCGCTTAGATAGTCTTCCTGGCACTCAGCCCCCCCCCCCAATATTTTTTCCGTTCCGCCGCGCCTGCAATTTAATGTCGGGTGGCTAACCAACTCAACAATTTGGGTCAAGTTTGGTTTTTGTCTTTTGAAAGGCTAGTTCAGATTGGAAAATCGTAGATTGCTCTTGGATGAAAAACCCACCTTACTTTGACCCGGCCGGGGATCGAACCCCGAACCTCCCGGTTGTTATCCACTTAGTCTTGGTCAAGACGTCAGTAAAATTTTTCACGTCTCACATTTTTACAAAATGAGGGCGCTTGACAACTAGACTGAACATACTCGAGTATTTCGTTCATTACAAACGTAACTTAGTATCGATCAGAAATTTGAAAACATGTAGAGTGCGTCTTCCCATAGTTCCCAATGAACGTGGTATAGGCCGTGTACAACTAACACTACGGTCTTGAGCAAGACTGTTATCCTCTCGGCCACAGTACCGGTAAACCTTTTAAGGTATATGGCTACTACGAACTGCTCCATCGTTAGGATAAAAACCTGGAGCCTTAGGCTGCCTTATTTAGCTTTCTTGTCATATTTGGGGAAAGCATCGTTAACCAACCTGCCTGGCAAACTTCCAAAGGCTCCCCATAAGTCTGGGTCTGGCATTGATATAGGTCTGAAAGGTAGAAATAAATTTTTGCTTTGTTGCCTAAACACTTTTTTCATTAATGTCTAAACTTTACTGTAATTTGACTTCATCTGTAATTTGACTTCATCACATCTGTCTGAAGGTATCCCTAGTCTAGTGGGATATATTATTTGTGTTTTCCTGTGAAACTATTAAAGCTACGTTAAGTCGGCGACACCATTGGGCAAAGTCTTCCGTGCCATCACCACTAAATGTGGGAGGTATTTAATTTTAACATTGTAATAACCTGATATTTCTTCGCTAGTCTTCGACATTGTAAGTATGATGAAACTTAAAATGTACGAAATTACGAGGGTATGGTATTGAAACAAAAGTGAAACCCCAACAAATCTACACATAACACGAATTATCTTTACAGAATCCCAAACAAAAACAGTAATAAATACCGTACACCGTACACCTCCACAGTGTTGCAATATTGGTACTATATAGCTGGTAACCAGAAAGCCACAAGGCTTAGTGATTCCTTGCCATAGAAAATGTTGGGATTTTCTTGGGAATTCTTGGGAAATTTTAATTTTCAACTTCTAATGACCCCAGATGATCTTTGACCTCCCCAAAACAAAAAAGGTTCTTCCTCCAACCATGAAACATAAATGTGCCACACACGAAATCTATCCAAGCTTCCTACAATGAGAAATCATGTTAAGGTTCTCAGATTTTGAGCCCAGGGTGAAGATTGCCAGTCATTGCTATCTCGAGATATCATGTTTACAAGGTTTTCGGTTTTTGACCTCTGGTGATCTCAGATGACCTTTGACCTTCACCAAAAACAATAGGGTTCTTCCTCTTAACATGAAAAATCTATATACCAAAATTAAGGAGTGCCAGTCATTGCTATCTCGAGATATCGTGTTAACAAGGTTTTCGGTTTTTGACCACTGGTGACCTCAGATGACCTTTGACCTCCACCAAAAATAATACGGTTCTTCCTCTCAAAATGACAAATTTATATACCAAATATGAAAAGTGTCGGTTATTGCTCTGTCGAGATATCGTGTTTACAAGCCATTTACGAGGTTTTCGCAGTTTTAACTCCAGTGACCTTAAATGACCTTTGACCTCCACAAAAAACAATGGGTTCATTCCTCTCAACATGACAAATCTATATACCAAATATGAAAAGTGCCAGTCATTGCTATCTTGAGATATTGCGTTTACAAGGTTTTCGGTTTTTGACCTCTGGTGACCTCAGATGACCTTTGACCTCCACCAAAAACAATAGGATTCTTCCTCTCAACATGACAAATCTTTATACAAAATATGAAAAGTGTCGGTCATTGCTATCTTGAGATATCGTTTTTACAAGCTAGGCGTCACATACACACACACACGACATCACCATCGCATAGATTCCTTCCCTGCCTTCGGCAAGGAATCAATAAAGCGTTCGTCCTTACCAGCGAAGGTAAAAGTGTACTTCATACTTTTTCTCCACTGTCTCGGTATTCCTACAGTTAGAGCACTTATATCATACCATGACAGTTCAGTGAGAATCGGGTAAAGCGCGTCACCATGAGGAAGTCGTCAGGGGGTATTGGACATTGGACATCAGGCATTGGACAGTGGGAATCGGAAATAGGACATCGGTCATCGAAACATTACCGCCAAGCTGAAACACATCGGCATTCATCAGGTTCGTTGGAAATGTAAAATATGGGGCTTCTACAGGCCATGCAGCTACTACGGACTCAGGCACGTCGGAATATGGGCACAACAAGTCTGGAAATATTGAAGAAGTGTTAAAATTAGAACTGTCCGGAGGGATTGTAGTCTCCATTCTTCAATTTAGCCTACAAATCGTAACACGTTTTACAGGATCACGGTTATATATAAAGTTCAGTTGAATTCACGACAAAGTTAGGCTCACTTACTGCAAGAAGTAACGGACTGTTGCAGGAGCACAAGGGCATTGTCCATCTCGTAAGTCTAAAACATACAATAAATAAGGAATAAAATTTGATGCTGGGCCCACCAAAATATAGTTTGAAACACCGCTGCCAACAGACGGTATGGTCCGAACTTCCTGAGGGCCTGGCTTCTCAGGAGAAGTACTTGATATTGGTAACACCACCTCTGCCACCAGAATGTATAGCTTGGTCCGAGCTTTGGTTTTGCGAGCCCTTCTCGGGAAAGACATATTAGAAAAGGAGGACACTAGTATATGGAGTGAGGTTCGGTGCAGAACATAACATCTATTCGTCTCTCAAGACCGACCCCAAACTAAGTAAACACATACATAGAAACACAACCTAACTACTCTAAATTTAATTAACATAACAAAACATCTCGGTTCAAACATTTAGCACACTCACTCCATTTCAGGTGTAACACAATAATGCAAGGATAACAGTTGATGAAGTAATACGAATAAATGATAACAATAGCCTACACTGATGCAAATCAATTCCCTCAGTACACTATAGGTCAATCGGTAAGGCGCTTATCTTGAACATATTGTACATAATGTAAATACGACATTAAATAGGTGGGCCTGTGGGCCCGCCTTCCAATAAAAGGGAAAAAAGAAGGCGCTTGATTCCGGGCGGCTTCTATTTGCGCTGGTTCAAGCCCCCAGGGATGCATGACAGAGTGTTTATTTTTGATCATACGGTTTTTTACCTATACTGTTTTGGGGCTGATCTTCTGTTTTGTCTTTCTTTGTTTCTGGAGTTTCAATCGACTCTTGTGTATTCACACATTTTTACACAAAGTCAGGTCGTACTCCCCCCCCCCCCCCCCCCACCATAACTGCAGAGGGCAGCACTGATAACAGCAATTAGGCTGTTTGTGCTGGTTCCGTTATAAAATATACTGGTGTCATCAGCATATATAAGTGACATTTGAGCTGATATTGCAGTTCGGTTAATCGTTAATGTAAATAATAAAAAGTAAGGGACATTGGATTGAACCTTGTTTAATGATCTGAGGTGCATGGGAAACAAGCATCAGAGAAGGAAACGAGATGAGGGCGCTCATGCAGATAACTGATAATTAAGAGCCATACCACGAATAGCATATAATAATAGGTTTCGAATTATGTAGGCCTACATTGTGATATAGGGTGTCAAAAGCCTTAGAAATATCGAAAAAGACACCACCAACAAAAGAAGGCTGTTTATTCTTAAAACTATTAATAATACGAATTGTTAGATGAGTGGATTGTGGACTTGACTGGAAGAAATTTTCTCCCGAGACTCTGAAACCATGTTGATGTTTAGACGGAAAGTTGTACAGACGATGATAAACCATGCTTTCAAAGCTTTTTGAAGAATAAGGAAGAACAGAAATTGGCCTATAATTAGTTACATTAAGGTTTTCTCTGTTTTGAAAATAGGAGTTACAGGAGCCGTTTTGAAAAGGAAAACTTTATGAGATAAACAGCAATTGAAAATATGAACCGGGGTCTAGCTATGGAGTTACGGACATTAGTTTACGACACTACGATGAATTTCATT
Organism: Holothuria glaberrima; assembly: GCA_009936505.3. Classification (NCBI taxonomy): domain Eukaryota; kingdom Metazoa; phylum Echinodermata; class Holothuroidea; order Aspidochirotida; family Holothuriidae; genus Holothuria; species Holothuria glaberrima. Next base: position 12,688 of record WURT03554827.1, on the reverse strand, counting down.
AGAACCAGCACTGTTGTCTTCAATTTTTCGTCCTCGTTTGTACGAGCCAGGCAGAAATTACCAGCAGTAGGATTATGGAAGTAGTCTCTAAAGGTAAAGGTATACTCTGAGTAGTAAGACTCGCAAGTGAAGGGCCTATTTGACTAAAATAGTAATTAAATAAGGTGTTAATTTCAGTAGGATTCTTAGTAGAAACATTGCCACGTATGATCTTAGTAGGGAAGTGACTCCCTTCGCTGTTCCCTTTAATAAAAGAAATCAAAACATTCCAGTTATTCTGAGCATCAAGTAACAGTGCTGTAGTACTCGAGACTGGTCCGCTTGGGTCACGATTTTAAGGACTCGGACTCGGAAGAGAAGGACTCGGTCTCCACTCTCGTAGAGTCCGGAATCGGGACTCGGAGCTAAATTTTCCGAGACCGGCAGAATTTGGGAATAACTTTTATGCAATTAATCCGATGTCACATAGCGCTCCACATGGTATGTCTTTGCAATATGCGCTGTAAAGTGTAAATGATATTCTTAAAGGCCTTAAAACGTACATGGGGTCCTTAATTATTTTGCTGATGTCCAGGAGTTTAATCGAGAAGATCTCAAGGGTCACTCACAGCCAGACGCGAATCCATGATTTTGCCTTGAGGCCTCAGTTTGAAATGGTTAGCGTTCCACCTGAATATGTGGTGTCTAGGTCTGTAGACTGTCACGTAATAAGGCCCGGTTTCAGAGCAGCATCGAATGGAACAAAAAGGGAGTAGCACTGGGAGCTCTTAGGGTATTTACAAAATAGTTGACATAAACCTGAACAGTTACCTACACTATCTGTCATGACATTTAATGCGCACTCAACTGATGACCCATAAGGCCCGATCCTGAACTGACAACTTGAGCGGGTAACAAATAAATTCATGGAGCAAATCTTTGCTGAAATGTGAGTGACTGCTTTGGCGTGACTTCATGTGAGCGGAGCATCACTATATGTTGGCTCGTATTCTTTATTGTGAAATATCATTATTTTGAAATGCACAGTTCAAATAAGAAAAGGCAAGTAAGCTAGAGGAAAGAAAATATTATTCGGCCTGTACATGTTTCTATCAAAAGGGCATTTGGTCTCCTAAGATTTCTTAAGTCAATTTCAACTGGCCTCTGCCTTGCTCCCCACATCACTATTAGATTACATACGTCCAACTATTCCAACTATATGGCCCGTTGATTTGACTGCAGTGAGCCTGTGAGTTGGTGGGTAGGAGGCGGATTATTGGATTATGATATGGTTTGCACGCAGGGATAAAGCACAAGGGTGGCGCCAGTTAAGGAACATGTGGCTATGCCCCCCCCCCCCCCCCCGTCGGGAATGCTGGATCCCTGGGGGAATTTTTTGCAGTTTCGTCCGGGATTCTTCAAGTTAGTCGATACGATAAAGTATGCAATCCTTGACGGAGACTAGTCGCCCCGACGGTTAACCTGTGTTTTTCTCTCAAGAGGACAATTTCACTAATAAGAACCCACATTTTTTCGGCGCGCTACGCGCGTTGTAGAGCCAGTCCACTTTCTTCAATAGTTCCATTCCACATATATGGACAGCACAAGTCCCGTTCACAGGTGATTCTGCACTCAGGCTTCAAGAAGTTGAACATCTTGAGATGTCAAATTTTCACCTCTCGTGGCCTAAACATCTCTCAAATCGTCACAGAAGTGCCGACAAAGTTCTTGGTCTATTGAAAAGGAAATTGTGCTGGAACTTTTCTCAGTCCATTAAGGAAATCGCCTGTAAATTTCTTGACAGACCAAAGCTAGAGTATTATGCACGTTCCATATGGAGTTCTCAATTCATCATCCTTATTGATGCAATAGAAAATGTTCGGCGCGGGATGCAGCAACATTTGATGAGAATGACCATTGCCACACAAGCTGTGATAAAAGTATGCGCGGCTGAAGGGTCTGAATTGGGACTTCATCGAGATTTGCGCCGTACCAAAAGCTCGACTACTCATCACCATGGATTCATATTCCTAATTTCCTAATTAACAGCAAACCCATCGGATTAGATCATCCCACGCAAAGCAAGCAAGAAAAGCAAAGTCGGTTTGTTAACTGGTCTGCCCGAGGGTGCTTCAGTTCGGCGCGCACAAAGATATTATAAGTATAGATTCTAAACTTAAAATGGCGCAGTGACTCTTCAAGGAGGCCAAAATATTGGGGCGGAAGTGCTGATCACTGTTCAGTCGTTTTGAAAACATACAGGCAAATGAATGTCTTACAAGAGTATTAATACTTGCTATTTCGGAATATTGTTAATTATAAGAAGTACTACTTCTCACTAAATTCCACTTAAATAAGAATAAGTCTTTTCTTCATCGCGGCATCCCACATGTACAGGGCCGTCGGAAGCGGGGGGGGGGAGCTGGGGGCTGCAGCCCCCCAATAATTTTGTCATGCATACTTTTTTAATGCAATGAAAATGTCCAAAAAGTGAAACACCAAAAGTTAAAAATAATGAATATCATTCTGAAAAAATATATTACCTATCATTCAGTCTATCCGTTTTACTATTAAAACAAATGACGTATCATGTCCGTCATTCAGTCAACAAGGAAAAAAATCGTTTATGAATGAAGTATTTGAAAATAGCAACTCAGTGTCAAACGACGTACTGAATTTGACTTTCTGCGTCCTTTTTTTTTTTGGATATCTAAACGGTCAATGCATGATGAAGTCGCGAAGTGTTGCGTTGTTTTATCTTAAGTTACTGATTATTCACAGTGACCTAACTCCTATGTGCTCGGACCGTGCTGAGCCGGGGTCCCCGACCAAAAGGGGTCCCCCGCTACACTGATGCACAGAAAAAAAGCCAGACTTAGTTAAATCAAGGTCTAAGAAATTGGGATTGTACCTGCAATATTTCTTGCTTCAGGAATGGAACTGAGGATTGAGTTCATTTTTTGCGCGCTCCGCGCGCATGCAGCCTCACGCATGGCCGTGTTAACTATCAATACCGTCTCAAATATCTACGCATTATTCAAAGGTAAAAGTTTTACAATAACGCCCATTGTCCTTGTGCAATGGAGTCATTATGGAGATGAAGGGCACTGCAGGAATTCAAAGCTGTGGAATTCAGGGGAAGACTCGCCTTCAATTACTGATGCATTTTGTTAGGAATTAAAAGTGTCTAAGTGCGAAGTCTCCCCGTAAATTTTGTTATGGGGACAATTTTCAATGTAAAATTTCGGCGAGCTTCGGGCACATTTATCAAGGTACACACTCTATATATCATAACCATTTTTGGGGCAATAATACATTATTATAACCAAAACACTTTCCGAAAAATGTACAACTCCGGCCTATTCAGGGACCCCGCATCGGTAGAAAATCTTAGAGCAATATAATGTCATGTGTAGCATGTACGGTAACATTCGTTGTATGCGCATTTGTCATTACACATTTTTTATAACGAGTACTATGCCACAGCCGAAATATCACTTCATAATGATAATTTCTATGCTTGTAATTAATTGAAAGATTTGCTTTAAATATGCATTTTGCATCTGTGCCACCTTACTTAAACAAGAATTTTTTTCAAGGAAAGGAATTGTTAACCCTCCACTTAGTCACCACAGCTTTCCCTTACAGTCAACCAAAAGTATAAAAATTCACTCAATCGTGAAACTTTTGTAATATATGGTCAGTTCGGAAATTTGTCAAAGATACCACCATTTTGCATCTAAGCCCTTTTTAAATTGACAAAAAATTCTCAAAAAATACACAATTTTCACTGAACTTCTGGCCAGATGTATCAAGGGTGGACTTCGAGCACCATCTTCTATATAGTGCCCCCAAATCGCCAACCTCTGGTGACACCACTGGACATCCTGATAGGGGGCCCTTCGGGTTCATGAGCCGGGCCCCCAGGTTCATCGTTACGCCGCTGCCACATTCTATAACTAATTTGTCTGCAATCTAAAACATATTCGATTACGCTGGGGGAAGGTATTGTTCAAAATCACAATCAATGGGAGATTTCGTAATTAATTTTATCAAAAGGTCTCCTAAAAATGAAGGAGATATTTCGTTTCCTAAATTTAGTTGATAATCTAGGTTGTAATTAAATAGCATTGCCTCCTTACAGAAAGGAATTATCTAACGAGGTGGGGAAATGGGTTTAATTTATCAACCAAACTTGGAAAGTCAATTTAGAAATTTAAGTCAGTTTTCTACAAAAAATGGGATAAAATTTGAATCAAACTTTTGGCAAATTTATATAAATGTAACAAAAATCATACCAACCTTTTAACTTTTGGGGCCATTTCCTGCAATCTGGGAGGCATTTTTTTTTTAAATTTCCTCCATACGCTACGCGCCAACCCATGGTGGCTCGTAGTGTACCTACACTCCATCTTTTATACATGCACAAGTCAGTCCCCCCCCCCAATCGAAAATACCTTCCGACGGTACTGATGTACGCTTGAAAATGAACGCACAATAACTGGTTTGTAAGTTCATGGACATTCACTGGTCAGTTCCTATGGTATCTTCAAGTCGTGACGCACTTCTATATGCGCGTTCAATTTCTCACGCGCTCACAACGGGAAAAAGCAGCTGGCGGGTTCGTTTTGGTCCGAGCACACAGAAGTGTGTGTCAAGTATTTCGTATAACAAGCACAGAGAGTTGTTTTCTGCAGAATGTGCGCTCACGCAACTCACGCTATTCTAATAATGGCATTTTCTGTAATGCTTTCCTATTATTACACGCACATCACCGATTAGAAAAGCGCGTAATTAATCCACACTTTCTCCCCGATATTTGTGTCTACATGAGGAGTCAAGGTATACGAGTTTGGTATTGCTTATAAAGCGCGGGTCACACTACAGCGATTTCGGATCAGATTACGGTCCGATTTTTTAGTTTTAGTTAAAATCTTCTCCATCTCTGGTCGGAGGGAAACAAAAATTTGCCACTCTGTGTAAATATATGATTTGTATCAGAGGACTATGTAAATCAAATGTAACCTAATTATTTCGTGACGTCACATCGACAGACAGCTTTTATCGGACTGCTATGCACTGTTGTTGTTTGTCACGTCCTTTTTTCAGCAGATTGCCTGCTACTGAACAAAATAATATACGTTTGCATGCAGCTAGCTTGCATGTTTAACGTCACAGAAACACGTACGTATGGACGAGGAAAATTACCATGGCAACCCCTCTACCGTCCTGTTTCTAGACCGAACGTTAAATCGGTCGATGACAGTTCTGAAAATGAACACGACGGAGTTATATTCGCTTCTGCTCATGCGCAGGGACCGCGGAGCCAATTTTGAAGTGAGGGGCTAAGTATCGAAGCGGCCCAATATTTCAGCGCCGTAGCCTGGGCAAAATCCCAAGGGGGGGGGCAGTTCCTGACACTGTAAGTAGAGCTTCAAGTCGCGTGCCTACAGATAGAAAACACGCTGGTGGACCTTTCTCTTTTTCGCCTGGGCATGGGTGCCATCCTGGGAGAGGGTGCTGAGGGAGGGATACATGTAAGGCCTTGTTTAAGTGCAAAGTTGTGCTATTGTTATCAAAGGTAAGGTAAGAGGTGCTGTCTAAGAGGAGTGGACGATATCCTATATTCTCTTTGTAAAATTTTCGTCTACGTGAGGTGGCTTGGATGCATAATTGTAGTGCTATCTTTGGTTCACTAAAATTTCGTAAAGCGTTTAATTAATTGTATGTTTTGGAATCCTCATTGTTAAGTGATTTTCTTCTGTTTTGGTAAGGTGTTATGGAAGGGGACGTTGCCTAAGGGGAGGTATGACACCTCTACTCTTTGAGAACTGTTCCTGGTCTAAGTTTTTGTCGATCCAAAATGGTGCTATCTGTGGTCAAGTTTTGAACTGATCACATGATCTGAATTTTAATTATTTACTGATTTTCGGCGGCTGCATGACACTCCTACATGACCTAGCGCTGTTATTCGTCACTAGGAGAAAAGCTGGCGCCGTAGCGTATATGCTTTGCAAACAGATGTTTGGTCAATATGTCTCCCAGATGCCCTTAAAGTTGAATCTATACATTCTTTACTGAAAGATTTCGTCCTTTACACACAAATTAAGGTTTCAAGAAGAGAAGTTAGATTTAATTTAAGGGAAAAGTGCAGCAACCCCAGTTTTAATTTGTGTACTCGGGTATGCTATTTCATTAATGGCTATTGAGAATCATGAGATAATATGTTTCTCACTGGGTTTAGAAATTTACGTACAGAGTAACTCTTTGGTTTACCTTGAAATGTAATATTTATGTTCTAACATATTAAAGATTGTTGAGGTGAAATGAGCAGATATTTGTGAAATTTAGTTGTTGTTTCAAAATAAGTTTGCCGCAACTGCTTATGCCCTTTAAAATTAAAGTTTCTTTACTTACAAGCTCATTGAGTCTAGCTAATAATAAAGGTAATCATAGCCGTTTTATCTTAACCAGCGTATATGTTGTTGTATTCAAGCGGTGTATCTGAGGTCCATGGTTTATCTGAGGAAAAGAAACTCGCATAAGAACGCATCCACGGACGGGACCTCCCCGGGAAAACTTTGGGAAAAAGGGAGCCCTTATTTATAATTTATGATGTTTTTTGGGCCTCCAAATCACACTTTGGAAAGTGACATTTTCACCATTTCAGTATTTTTTCTAAAGGAGGAGGGCAGTTTCCCCCGTGTGCCCCGCAGACTACGGAAAAGCCTATCATTTATCATAAGGTGGCCCAAAATGTCCACGGTAGAAAAAGTGAGGGGACTAAAGCCCCCCTAGACCCCCCCCCCCCTCGTCTCCGCGGTTCCTGGTGCGCAGTCCAGTTTTTTGTTGCGCATTCCGTCCTCTTTGTCTACCGTAATTAAATAGAAAATTCACTAATATCTTTGGACTCGTAACCGACTTCCTCAGCTGGGCAACCAATTTTAAAGGCCATCCAGATTTGAGGAAATAGGCACCCGGAGTAAAAGCATGCAAATGTGAAACACATTGAGTACAGCAGCTGGAATAGACCACTCTGCCACTCGACGACCCTACCCTCCCACGCTTTGAACTAGGCCTATATGATGTTTCCCCGGAAAATAAAGACTTTCAGAGACACTTGCGCTATCCACGCATCCGGACCATAGAGCCATTAAGGACAATTTATTTGGTTTGCGCACTGTCAAGATCAAGATAAAATATTATGATAAAGCTTGTTATAATGTACTGGGATACGTCTTCATTCATCCTGAAGATTAAGTCAGCGGTCATACCTAGCCACCGTAGGTTTGAAGTTGAGGGCGTGGCTTAGAGGGGAGGGGTCAATCATTTCTTGACAAGGTACATACCTCTTTGTTGAACCCACGCCACGCTAAGTGCAGCTGATCAGCAATACCTGGTTAACAATATCGCGGAACCCACGCTATCGCAAAGCCAACGCCGACAGACTGATGAGGAAACAGGCAACTTCCAAGGCAGAATTTTGTTCACGACTTTTGCAAACAACTTTCCAGCAACTCCCTTCATAAGTTAACCATATATTTAAAGCGAAACGAAGGCCCCGAAACAACATCGACGTTATGGATCAAACGCAGGAATACATCGCCTTTGCTATACTTCTAGCTGGTCTTTTGATCCTTATCTCGCGTGTCAGCCAGGAGAGACTGTTGCAGGCTGTAGTGGTTTCCTATGGTTCCTTCGCAATTGCTGTCTTGGTCCTTCCAAACATGGTTGCCTCAATTTTTATGGTAAATCCCAGAAAAAAATGAAGTTAAATACGTTCATGCGAGAAGTAGTAATGATTGGTTTGCCCAAATTATGCCTTTGTAACTTGTAAGAGGTTGTCATCCATACTGATCCGTATTTTCAACTTGCTTAGCCTAACTGTTAGAGGCCTAGCCAAGGTCCTAGCCTAGGCCTAGCTTAACACCTTGTCTTAGCCTAACATTTGAGTCTTATAACGAAAGGCTTCTACCCGTTAGTAGCTGTAGTCTATACTAGGGGGAACATGCAAAGATATGCCTAGGACAATGATGTGCATGCTAACGCACATAAGCATGTCCTAGCGTGGTATCCAGTCCTGTTACCAAAATTCTCTCTATCCTCGGACCATACCTAGCAGGAACCTATTATCAGAGCAGGTTTGCTGTGCACCATCAGTAGATAGTTTTAAAAGTCAACTCCTAGCCCTTGACCAAATTCATTGCAGATAGTTTGTTTTCATCCGACTCCCTTAGCCCTAGATTTTTATCAGCACGGGGTAGCCTTACCAGGCGTTTGTGCTGTCATCAAGACAAGACAAAATGTCATTTTACCAAAACATTCCTAGGCCTACTTTTTTGCTACTAAAACGTACCTGCTTTTAACCAAAACGTCCCTGTGGTATTATATATGTGAGACAAAAATGTCCCGCGTATGATACAGGATCGCAGTATAAGCAAAACTAGGCTAATTGCAACTTAGGAAAAGTGAGGAAAATTAAAAATATTTTTTTCATGTGTTAAAAAAGTTCAATTGTATTAATAAATTTGTAGTAAATACTGTATCAGCATTTTGTTTACTTGAATATAAATTGATTGCTATTGGTTGTTTACGAAAGATTGTTTCAGCACAGTTACATCGTGACATGAAGCAAGTACTAACACCACTGTACAGGTTCTTATTGTGCTACCTATGTGGGCCACACACATTTAAAGTACCGGTATACTGTAACTTGTGATTTGTACCTCCATGATTTTCCTTGAAGGAACAAAAGTAGATGCTAAATAAAAACATTACAAGGAATGCCATCCATCTACAAAACTAACATAAAACTATAAATAATTCAACCCTTAGGATGTTTGGGTGCGAGGACGTTTTGACCAAGAGTGGGGACCTTTTGGTACGGAGACGTTTAAACTGGTAAGCCTTAGCGCCATGATACTTGTAATACGGCAAAGCAATTCTGCGAAACAACTATCGATAGTATGTTTAGTAAAACACCGTGAGTGTTAAATAAGCTTAATACATAAGCAAATGCAGCATGTAAGTTATCTATAGGCCTATGTTTTTTTACGGTTTTGTTCCGATCTGTTCGGCGTAAAATAATCTTTTGCCATAAATTGTTATCTCATCGGGAGAGACAGTTCTGCAACATTGAACACACATAATGAAAACTGTAATGTGACGTCACCAAAAGGAATGTGTTTGCCGTATTATAGCTCATACAGTGTGGCTTCATGTTTTACGGCAGTCAGGTATCTAGCCCCTGTAGCACTAATGCACTTATCAATCGAATGACACACCCGTCCCCCTCCCCCACGGCATTGTTAGTCAAATGTAGACAGACAGTGTGACGTACATGTCAGTCATTGAACCAATATTGTCAGCCACCAGTATGACTGAAGGATGAGTCACATTATCTCAATTGTCAGTCACTGTTGTGACCAAGGGGTGGTTTTAGTGCACATTTTTTGAGTCAGTATATGGTGACCCCTTATGTCAGTCAAAATTGCAAGTTGTTCATCAGTTTTGTGACTGAGATATGAGTCATTGTACACGTTTTGTTGACTCAACACTTGGACAATGACTGACCATGTCCAGTGGTAGTGTGGTGTGCCTTTGAATTGATAAGTGCATAACATGCACTCTTTAGCATGCACATCACTGGCCTAGAACCAGGGTTTAATTTACAATGTGTAGTGATGGGGCTTGCTACGAAGACTGTAGCCTTACACCTATAGTGTGTACAACAATAGCATTGAAATTTGCAATGACTTCAAGTGATCGTGGGCACAAACTTTTGGGACCACAATCTCAGAATTTAGACAAAACCTAATTTGGCGAAACCATGTCATTGACCATCAAAAAGAGTTGAGTTGCTGAAGAGTGTTTCATTATTTAGCTGTAGCCTATCATAGGTTTAGTTGGTGATTGTTAAGGGACACTCTAGACTTGGGACCTCAAGCACAATATTTGAATGCCTTGTTTCAAAATATCTTCAGCTGCTTTTGCAATCAGTACAGAAGACAGGAGCTTTCCCAGGCTAAGGAATCAGTGACTGTACAGATTGCCAAGGCATACAGTACATGGTCATTCAGGCCAAAAGATTCCCCTAGATGTCTCCATGGCAATTTCCGTAAAAAATTGCTGTGGAGACCGCAGCTCTCCATGGCATTTTATGAGGTTTCCACAGCATTTTTAAAATTCCCTCACGTTGCCACAAGTCATGTCAGCAGCCCAATGTGTGCCATGGAGTATGTGTCAACCATAGAGTGGTGCTAGTTTCATGTGAACTTGGGTTCACTTTGTATGGACTTCAAGTCATGAGACTGTATCAGCTTCTCATAACAGTATATGTATGGCAAAAGACTTCAAAAATATTTAAGTTGGTTTGACAAGCAAAGACCCTATCTTGACCATAAATAAGTGTGAACACTCATATGAACATCTTAGACAACAATTGGTAACACTTCTGAACAAAAATGATTGGTATATTTTAGACCTTGTAGCTCTACGAGTAAGCAGACAACTTCTGCACATGTATTGTGTTGGTTTAGCATCTTAGTAGGCCTATGAATTAGCCTCTGAGATTCAAACAGGCAAGATCTGGGACAAGACCCCAAAATCCAGGTATTTTACACATTAGGCAATGGCAAAACTGAAAAGCCCCTCTGTTCATATTCATTGAGTTGTTTTATTAGTCTTTAAGTTGTTTTTGTTTGTTGCTTTCCCTTTAGGGGGTCTACTTTTATACAAATTCTTGCTTTTCAGGCCTCCTTTACTCTCAGAAATGTATTCCTATTTGCTGTCATATTCTGAAATTGTTTGTTCATAAGAGTAAAAAATAAGAACTTGAACCCTGAAATACTACTCACTGGTATGATATCCTTACCCCTAGAGCTTCTGAGATTGCCAATGAAAGGGGACACTTAATCCTTAGTTCTGTACCTCAAGTAGGGCCCAAAGTTTTCTTACATGGAAATCCCAGAATTGGCATAAGAAAGTGGAAAACCAGATGGCACTGCATCTCCCTGGATGAGAGCTGCAATATTCCACAGTACAGCACAGGCAGTGCAGAACCTGTGGTGGTACAGTAGCTTGTTGTGAGCATAAAGCACAAGGTCATGGGAAGTGCAGTGTGTAAGCAAGGTCAGTACGTATTGCATGATGATTGTAAACATGACCCCACATAATCGCTCTTCCTAAATGAATATGCAGCAATACAAACATTGCATGTGGGCTTATCATTGGGTAATGAGTTAGTTCAGTGAGGGAGTTGTTGCTTCTTTCTGTCCATATTTCATGAGATTACTGTTGATCTGACGCAAGTTATTTTGTGATTCATTTTTGGAAAGGGAAAATGACCATGTAATGGGATTACAGTAGTGTCATTTGGTGATATTTTTCAAAAGGCAGTTTTCCCTTTAAAAATGTACACAAGACAGGTAGGCCTACTGTACATGCTGAACAGTAATTAATGTGTTGCAAAATGTTGACTCCTTAATGGTTTTGGGCTATAATGTAACTTAAGATATTCTGCGAGCCACTTTATTTATTGCCCATAGCCTACTCCTTGATCATTTCAAGATTCAGTGATGGGCTCTTCTTAATTAGACACTAGTCGCTACTGTAACTCAGCCTGAGGGTGGTATACTGAAGGTACAGTAAAGGTAAACACCTACCATTCACATTCTTAAATTTTGCTGTACATACTGTACATATACTGCCATTTAGATTTTACCATAGGTAGTGTTTATTCTCCGAGTGCTGTAAGTTTATGGTAGATGGGCCCCGGGGACTCTAGGACAATGGGGCAGTACTTTTCTACATTTTATGATATACCCCTGTAATCTCCCTTCCCCCCCCCAAAAAAAAAACTGGTTTCACACTGCCACCGGTCTTCCCTCCACCCCTTCTAATATGAAACTGCAAAACACTGCCTCCTGTGACAACCAGTCTCAAGAATAAGTGAGCTAGCTCTGGGTCAATATGCTGTTTGCTAGCTATGGCTACATTCTTTGCACGTGTATGTGGATTTAAAGAAGAGTTCCTGTATAGTAGTATAATACGTAGCAATACACATTGGTCACAACTTCAAGTACAAAAAACACTTCACGTGTTATGGCGGCCTGAATAGTTCAGCACATTACATCTAATATTCTTTTTTTTTTCAGGTTGAAGGTGAATCCAGTCCATTGCATCAGTTCCTGCTGCGAAATGTGGCTGTAACAATCCTGGGACTGGTTTTGTCCATGTATCTTAATCATAAGAGTATTGATGCCTTCACCAGGGTTGCTCTTTTCTTTGGACTTGCAATAGTAAGTAGTGCATAATTTTTAAAGACCTAATGCAAGTAACCACACCATGTGTTAGCTATCAATAGAACTTTTCAAAATTGTCTCTGCCTGTGAAATGTACCTACTCATAAAATAGGCAGGTCAACATTTTGTTGCCAGTATACATACTCTTCAACTGTTTGTGTTCTTCTAGAGTAATACAAACAGGTTTCCTCATGCAGGGTATACAGTTTGAGGTGTATGGTAAATAGCAAACAAGAAAAAAGGTTGCACACAGAGACACATACACCCCATCCTCATTCCCTTCCCATGAAAAAGCAAGACCAAATGATTTTGAAATGTAAACTACAGAAAACTTAAAAGAAGGGTCCAAGCTCAAATCAAGTTTTGATATATTAGAGGGGTACTTATTCTAAGCAATCTGGTGAAAT
>WURT03554717.1:0-21038 GCA_009936505.3 Holothuria glaberrima | reverse complement strand
GTGTGTTTAATTCCTAAACATCATGTGTTTAATTCCTGAACATGTTTAGACTTTAAACGTGTTTCCAAATTGGGGGGGGGGGGGAGTGTTTAGAAAAGTGTTTAATTCATAAACACTGTTTTTACAGTGTAGAATAGTTGCCATGGGTGGGAATTGTACCGGTAGAAATTTTTCAGGGGTGGGGTAGTCTGTCAGGGGGAAACTGCCCAGAGGGGATTGTCCGGGGGACCATAATGACCTTATATAAGAGTAAACACGATCTGGACAATTGGTTTCCTGCAATAATCTTCCTTTTATACAGTCGCTTGACTTTGTGTTAAGAACACACAAGATTCCATGGTTGCAAGATTTTCAGTAATGACGACTGACGAGGTTGTGAACTGGGCAAACTTTCTCTTTCGGTTGTTGGACAATAAATTTCAAATTCTTTTTACTATAGGAGGTGAAAATATCGAATTCACAGTAAGAGTATTCAAATCAAGTGATGAATCGGCTTTTGTGGAGTCTTCCATTACCATAACAACCATAAAATCCGCCTTGATTGCCGTCATTGACGGTGGGAAAGAGTTTACAGTCGGACGAGACAGTGGTGATCTTCTTCTGAGTGCTGCCAATTCGATTGATCCTGACGAAGAAGCTAGAGAATGGGAATATGAGTGGCAATGCATTCAGGTCAGAGACAATACACTCTTAAAACGCTTGGGTCACGAGGGAACTGAACCATTATTTGAGTCAAATGAAGCCTTATTTGGATCATTATTTTACCCAATAATTCAAGTCGGTTTCCTCCTGACCCACTTTTGGGTCAAATTGACCCAAATGTGTTAACAGTGTAGAAAATTTTAGTAAACGTTTATGCACAGGCGAAGGAAATGGGGCACAAGGACGAAAAGTGGCCTGACCTCGATAAGTTAAGCTTCTCTCAGGTCTCCTCCACTTTAATGTTTCATCAAGAATTTAAGTTCGTGCTGCTGACTGTAGTATCTTTTGTCATGGGTAATAATCATATATGAATTTTGCATTTTAATACTAGAGTGGAAATAAGTATGGCAATTAGAAGACCCTTCCTCCAGCTAAAGGCGAGCACGAACGGGGGCTGGTGAATGCAGCTCATTTCGGCAGTATATTCGCTAAGTTCTTACAAATGTTATCCCCCCCCCAAAGTTATAGTGTATCGGTGCAATTTTGGGCAAAAGTGTTAAGCCCCTGCAAAGTAGTCCGGCATGCTTACGTCACAGTCCATACTAGGGATAGGGATGTCCTGAGGTCTCGATAAGTCGCAAAAGGTCAGTTTTAAAAAGTTTGTATTTTTATCTTGTATTTTTAACACAATTATCGTCTTGTGAAGACATTCCAATAACAAGACTAGATTTTTTCTTTATCAAGCTCGCTCTGCGCACTTACAGCATGTCTTCCTGTTGACTCAGTACAGACTTAACAGACAGAACATATCACGTCATTAGCGAGGATGACATAATTTTCCACCCCATTCATTACTGTTTCACAGTTCTCATCGTATCCTCATCTCACGTTAATCAAAGTGTAATCTGCACTAAAAATGCTTTCAAATACCGGATTATTACAAAATGTATGCAAAAGCCTCAGCAATTTACAGATTTTAAATAAAAATTATCAAGTTAATAGATTTTAATCTTTTCTGAAACTGTAAAAGGAATAAAACTAAAGCAAACTTGCCGAGATTTTCTGTGAATTTATAATACTGTTTAAATATCTTATACAGACTACAGACAACAGCGCTTGTTGGTCATTTGATCCAGCAACCATTGGCTTTCTCATTGTAAATGGCACTAACGTTGGAGACGCCCAGCTTGAGTTCGACGCCCTTTCTTTGGAGGCAGACAAAAGTTACGAATTCACAGTAACAGTTAGAAAAGACGACAGGTCTGATTCTGCATCTGTCGTCATCTCAGCTGTAAATGGCAATCCGCCCAAGGTACGTCCTCAGATCAAATTACATGTGTGACGCCTTAATATGCCCACTCCCTACTATAACATTGAGATAAAAGCGAAGAGACTTTGAACAAGCAACTCCTCTACCCACTGTTGGAGTCAGATGGGTTGGGGGCAGAGGTAGACTTGATTTATCTCTCGTGGTGTCCTCTGCTCTCTTTGCATAGTCAGTGTGCAGTGTGCCGATCTCGTGATCAACACGCCCTATATAGACTGGTTTTAGTATCTATTTCAATTGTCAAGAGATGGTGGACAGGAAAGCGATACTGATAAGCGACAATAATAAGCGCTTATAGAGGGCCAGTTGATCATAAGATCGGCATAGTGCACACCGACTATGCAGAGAAAACGAGGACACCACAAGCGACTAGGTCAAGTCGAGGGAAGATGGGGATACAGAGCCCGGTCGATGAAGACTCTCCCCTTTCGAGTAAATCTTAGAACTACCCTTAACTGTATGTAATATACTGAAATATTCTTTCCATTTGTCTACAATTTCTCGGCATTTAACTTGGATTTAGGTGAAAGTGATGTCACTTCTATAAAATGACCAATCAGCAGCTGGATTAAAAATTATCTTTTACATTTTGTGAAGCTATTCGCTCATGATCGTCGAATGTACATATCATTTCTTTTCCAATTTGAAGATTATCTTGAGCTCTTCCGATGACGATAATACAGTCAACGACGACGAGTACATTGTGTTTACGGCAGTTATCAGTCATGAGTCGGACGTACAGGACGTCACATGGGAGACAGCAGACACTGACTTAGGTAAGTCAAGAATAATGTAAACACATAGTTTAACAACGTCGTTGGCAAAACAGTAAAATTTTAGGAAGCTAGTACATACAAAGATCTTTAGAACATTTTTCAGGAAGCGATGGGAGAAATAGCATTAGTTTGGAATTTGAAAAGACGTATAATAGGACTTTCCGCTAAAATTTTACCTCTATAGCTATAGACCTAAGTCTATGGAGTGTACGTTTGAACAGTGACTTTTTATCGACGTATAACTTGGAAATGTCAAGGAATGAAAAGGGATTTAATATCACCCATGAATGTCACTTCCAGTTACTATGGCTGCACTAAGCTATCGTTAGCTCTACTGTAAACTGTAGTAGTAAACAGTCTCCGAGAATATTTGCTCTTCATATTTTATATAAGCGCCATTACCTTGGTTAGTAAGAATGAACAATTGAAGACTTCCACCTTTTTGAGTTTTTCATTTCATTCTAGTACGTTTTTCATCTTTTCATAAATCTTCGAAACACATTTCGATTGGTAAATTTTCTACGACATTGTTATCCCACATATTACATATTATCAAACTGGGAGAATTATTTCCATTAGTTTTCTCTTTAACATTTGAAATTGAAAACTGTAATCAGTGAACAGGTAGTGATCAGTATGCGGAGGGTAGTTGCCGCAACAATTTTTCCTGTGTGTGCATGTGTGGGTGTGTGTGTGTGGCGAAGAACTCGTAAGGACAAGTGGATTG
Source organism: Holothuria glaberrima (assembly GCA_009936505.3). Classification (NCBI taxonomy): domain Eukaryota; kingdom Metazoa; phylum Echinodermata; class Holothuroidea; order Aspidochirotida; family Holothuriidae; genus Holothuria; species Holothuria glaberrima. The sequence goes on along the minus strand of WURT03554717.1, from coordinate 17,566 downwards.
AGACAAGCATATCCCATGAAATGCCTACTCCCCTCTCTCCCTTTTAGTAAAACGTCACATAACGGAAATGACTGTAAAGTACGTGTCAAAGGTCACGGTGCGGAATAATGATCGAAGAGAGAAATGACAAGTTTAACTCATTTTCCTTTAAAATTTTCCATCTGCAACAGGTTATGGATACATCGATTTCACTGATGTTAACAACCTTCTGGTACCACCTGGGATGTATTCAACAGCTCCTGGCTCAACTTTTGCCATCGTTGGTATCCAAAAAGGTACGAGATGATGACAATAGGATGTCAACAATATTTTCCATAAGTGATGAAAACGCGACGGAGGCTTGTCCAGCACTGTAATTTAAATTGAGCGAAAGGCTTGCAAGGTTGGGAAACTTCCAAAGGGTTGAAAACATTTCTCTAAGTAAAACAGGGAATAGCTGAATAGTATGCCCATAAAAGAGTGCAGATTGCCCACAAATTTTCAACAAAATTAAGGTGGATAAATCGCCTAGTACCTTTCCCAACCTAGATAAGTATACTAGCTGTAATTCTTTGTCCATCAACACTTTATTTTGATTGCGTTTTAACTTTACAGCGATAGGAAAACAATCAAGACGACCTAATGTGAACTGTGCCAAAAATTGCAATCATATGCATAACAATTAACTTTTTAGCATCAGGTTGAACGAATTAAAAAATTAAAAGAGTACTTGAATAAAAAAAATTAATGTCAGAATATTAGCATAATCACCTTTAAAGGAGTTATTTTTTCCAAAATAAATTATATCGTGTTTGGGAATATTTAGCCGGAACTACTTTTTCTTCTGGAAAAGGTTTCAAATACCGCTCAAGTTCCCATTACAACTTTAACGGCAGCTTTTTTCAAACATCATTACCAAAGTGTACAACTTACGGTGAGTTTTCAGGGCCGTAGCTTGCGGGGGGAGGGGGAGGGGCAGCTGCTCCTCCCTGAGATTTCTAAACCCTAAATGAAAAATGGCCTACTTGAGAACCTTCATTATATTGATGACGTTTTTAAGGCCCTCAGAGCCTGAGAAATCACATAGTGCCCAACATTTTCCCGGAGAGGTCCACGGACCCCCGCCTCAGACGGGCGTTTTATGAGGGTAACTTGCACTGACGAATGAATCTCTGTCCTCATTCATGATACTTATACATATACGGCTGAAGTCCATATTGACAAGAGTTGTTTCTCACACTGTGCCACAGCATGCTTATATAAAATAGCATATGATTACCTTGCTAAAATCGATGATCTTGTAACTTTGTTTCCTCTTTTGTCGTACGGAGTGATTTTTCTGAATGTGTTTTTCAAGTTTAATTTTTCGTCTTGAATTCTTAGTTTCTAAAGCATGAAGTCTCATAAATGTTAAAATGCAACTTTGGAGGTCTAGGAAGTGTCATTTGTTTTGACAAAACTATAGACCTAGCCTACTAACCACGCACTAACTGATGGTGGCATTCAAGTAGCGCCCTAAGAAGACGTAAGATACACACCAATCTGCCAATACTTTGGCTGTGGCATTACACCGTGTCATGTCATAGCCAAAATACCCTTAGCAATGAGAATTTCTAAAAATATAATCATTTCAAAGCTTTGGCAAAGGTAGTACTATTTTGTATCCAAGCAACCTTACATAGGCAAAAGTTTCTCAAAGGGGAGGGGCCTTAGACGACACCCCTCCCTTTCACTCAGCCAAAAAAAAAAAAAAAAAAATAGAAAAGGCACTTAAAATTGAGAATTTGTAAACATGTGAGCAGTTCAACGTTTTCCTAAAAATAGCACGATTTTGCACCTTATAGCCACCTTACACCCCTAAACAGAAAAAGACACTATATAATGAAAATTTATTAAGATATAGTCAGTTCAAAGCTTTGTCGAAGAACCCCGAAATTTTCATTTTCTAAATCTCCATTTAGAAGTATCCTATAAGACTCCACCCTTATGCAGGCAATGGGTGATAAAGAAAGGCTCCTCTTGGGTGCCAACCACACTATAGGTAAGCTACTGGACGCTGTCATGTACTGTCCCCCCCCCCTCCCTAGGTATTTCGCCCTGGCTATGGCCCTGTTTTTTTTTTCGGAATGAATATTAAAGTGTTTAAAAATGTGTAGCGTCCTTTCATTTCAATTTTCTTCTTGTAGGTGTCGTAAGCCGAGGAACAGAATACGTCATCTCATTGAATGTTACCACCGCTGATGGTCAATCAAGCGCCTCGAAATTATATTTAACCGTGAGGTCCGGTCCTACGTCATGCGACTTTACGGTGGCAGATTATGAGGAGTTGGCAGAGGTAGTATACAGTTTATATTATACTGAAATGAATCAATGATCTTAGGTGACATTCCGAATTAGGACAGGGACTTTGGGGGAATCTGCTCGTTTAGTTGGGAAACCATGAAGACGAAAATCACCACTCTTAAATGCTCCACTGAGTTTTAATGTTTTTCTTTTATTGGTCTATATTATTCTCATGAACTTTACATATAATGTGAAAATTAAATCATCTGAGAATGTCTTACACTGGTATCGATGAATTAAGCTTGATGAATAATCATATGCTTGTTAACGTGACGAAGTTAGCAAGATAATATTTTCTGTTTCTTTATCAGGTGACTTTCTTGACTGAAAATTGCGTAACATCGTCCGACGCCTATCCTTTGAACTTTCAACTTTTCGTCGAGAAAGATGATGGTTCTTACGAAGCTGTCACGGAAAAGAAATCAGAGCCGAGTATCAGTGGAATCGGAAAACCGAAGCTCGACGGCAGTGACACAAGAACTTACCTCATGAAGGTATGATGTGTATTCTTTTTATAGACCTAAACACATCGCGTCATAGGTTCATTGAAACCGATTTGCGCCTGCTCAGAGGACATGCTACGTAAAAAAAGTTTTGTACACTCAGTAGTTCAGCGAGTCTTCTAATTAAGATGACGATTATCAAATAGGTGATGACGTTAGTCCACGAAGTCTGCAACATACTCCTATTTTTCCAAAGTCCCCTCGACTCTCTGGCGAAGAACCAACGGGCGAAACCAAACGTTTACTTCAGAAGGAGTTCTGCTCCCTGAAGGAGCTACGTCCCCGAAAGGACACAAATTTAACTAACCAACCTCTCGACCCTCAGACTTCCACATCAAGGGTCTGTCATGCTTGTTCCCGTTCTTGACCGACTGAAAAGAACAGATAGTTTATGATCTTTGCCAAAAGGCCTCCAATATACACCTACAATGCCAACGTAGTAAAGTGAACTTTAAGATACCCGAAACCCTCAAGGTACGTGTCTATATAATCGACCAGAAGAAAAAAACGGGAGAATGAATTAGAGTCTAAGTCAGACAGTTTAAATCCTAGGAAAGGAAATAATACTGTAGTTAATAGTTGCAGGTCATCACTGACATCTTGTAATTAAATAATTGGCTTAGAAAATAAACGGTTGTTTACATTAAAAGCTTTCTCTTTTTGAAGTCCTACTCTTACATCACGTGTCATTGCGGGGGACGTAGTTCCTTTGCGTAGCAATCACTTTGGGGGTAACTTCTGGTTTTCTCCCTCCGTCTCCCAGCCGAAGGGACTTTTGAAAAAGTATCACACTCTAAAGTCACGACAATGAAATGGATTCCAAAAAAGTATATGACCGCACTTCAGATTTTATTGGTATTTTTGATGGAGATGATCTCAACTACTTCATTTGACACCCGACACTTTTAGAAGAGCCTTCAGTTGCTACGGTATCATGATTGCATGGCTTTCTGCTAAGCTGTAAATGGCGAAAAATCTACTCAAATCGAAAGAGTTTTATTTACAGAAATTTTGTAATATTTTGATGTATTTTTTTTGTTTTTCTCATTTTCACATTCTTTCGGATCAATCTTTTCAGGTTTGTGATAAAAATCTCATGTGTTCTGAATATGACGTCACAGCAACAGTGACAGAAAAAAGTTCTTTCTCCGAGCAAGAAATCTCTGACTTCAAAGCCAACAACGTAGATGCAAAGAAGTATGCTGGAGACACCATTAGTGCCATAGCGAATCGAAACATGCTTCCAGATGCCACCAACGCAGCAGAGAGTCGCAAGCGACGTCGACGCTCGGCTGAAACTACTACGGAGTTGGCAACAGAACAGTTGGAATTGGTGCAATTGACGTTGGAGAATAGCGTTCTAGATTCCAGTAGTGCGCAGACTCTCCTCGATCAGATTGAATTCATGAACACCGATGATATGACACTTGCTGATCAAAGTAAGTGACGTCATTACTTAAGACATTTTTCTGACAGAGGGGAATCTTTCAGCTCCGCAGTGTTAACAACTACTTTTATTTTTGGGAGTGAAAGATAGCATCATATTTGTTCTCTCGGGGACGGACTGCCGGTTGTTTGAAGCGGTCAGGGGGAATGGTTGACTGACGATGTCAGCCCAGATAAGGGGTCTTTTTTCGACAACCGGCCAGTCCTCTCTTTTGTAACATCACGCAAGTTAAGTAAACTTGTACAAAGTAGCCTCTTCAATATTTTACATGCAAAATAAGAAAATGAGATAAATAGTTGTACTTGTCCAAGTCAAAAAAATACAAGCATTTCATATGTAGGTCTATATTATAAAGATAAATTAGTCAAAAGAAGGGGCATTATCACAAGAGACATCGCTCTATGAGACAGAGAATTTGGGGAACTGGGGGACGGGCGATTCAGGATCTTTGTTAAGAAAAATGGGGAGAATTTAGCCCAAATTTCGAGCAAAGCACTGAAGAAAATTTCTATTTCAGGTCTTCAACGGTTGAGGGATTACACCGCCTAACCCCCTCTCCCGTTTTGTCATTGTTGCTTTCACTTCATTTAGTAATAAATACTAACATTTGACTAATGATTCAGCGTTTGAGGGGTTGAGGGATTACACCCCTAGCCCCTCGATTTGCCATTGCTGTTATCACTTCATTTGGTAAAAATACTAATATTTGACTGTCATTTTGACTGAGTCAGTTTAAGTGATAAAACGTAGTATGAAATATTGTATCTGCAAGTGAGAGTCCTAATACTGAACAGGTTCACAGGAAATGTGTCCGGTGTCTTCGGACAACCTAATATATTTGAGGGAACTCAAATGTAACTTAAAATTAGCCGACTCTTTTTAATTTGTATCCGTAGTGGGCCCAGAAGGTTCCCTCAATTTTTTTTTTTTGAAATAAAGAAGTCATTATATGAGAATTGTGGGGTTCTGTAATGCCCTTACGAAGATATGTAGTCGGAAAAATGTAAATCTTCAGTACTTTTATTAACAATAAAGGGAGGTGCTGCGCTAAGATTTTCTAGACAGGAGGGGCCAGGGGCGGAGCTCCTCTAAAGGGGTGCGTGCAGCAGCCCGGTAACGGGCAGAATTGCAGTAATCCATGCCCATTTTGACTTGACAACTATAAACGCACAAGATCTGTGTAGCTTTCAAACTCTCCATATCGATTCGTATATTGATTGGTTCTTATTTGTAGTAAGACTATCTCACGAAGACAAATTTATTTTCAAAAATTATTGCGTTTTTGAGCGAAAAATAGTCGCAAAAATAAACGTGCGAATTTGTCTTCGTGAGTAAAGTTACAATCTCACGAAGATAAATTCGCACATTTATTTTTGCAACTTCATGCATTTTCAAAAACGCAATAGTCGCAAAAATAAACGTGCGAATTAAGTGAGTATGTCTCACGTGAAGATAGGAACGCCAAAGCTACGCCAAACAGTCGCAAAACATTAGCCTTAACTTCGTACTAAGTTATCACTAATGTCGTGAAAAGCAAGGACCCATCCGGCCCAGGAAGAATTCTCAAAAAACATACGACGTTAGTGCTGCATTAATGAGACTGTGTTGCTAACACTTCGCTAACATTTGGCGTTCAACTTCCGCAAAATAGGCGCAGAAAATATTGAACATGTTCAAAATTGCTTGCGATGCTTCTGCGACACCTGCGAATTCAGACGACAGTTTTCCAACTGTTTACTTATATTTGACGAATTTGCGAATTTTAGTCGCAAACCGTATGTAAGTGGAATTTGTCTTTGTGTGAGATAATAGCTTAAAAGATCTTACCTTTAAAGATGAATTCACTTTCCTTTCGTTTCCTTTTTGAAGGTGCCTTCCTGGGATATCTAGCTGACATTGTTGACGTGTATCTGAACGAAGGTACAGCTATTAGCGAATCTTCAGCCAATATCATCTTTGGAAAGTGCTCAGATATCGGTTCTAATTTGGACCCATTATACAACGAAAATGTCTTAGATGAAATTGAGTGAGTGAAATATTTCGAATCATTTCCCATTTTTAATTTCTAAGTTATATGCGTAGTCGAAATCTTTGTATCGTATGGTTATTTGTTATTAAATTAGATGTATCAAATCCTACGACAGAGAAGATTAACATTTGATGTAAGGTTGCAAAGGGGCATTTTTCATTTTTATGAACTTCTGTTGACTATACATATATAGGAAGAAATTGCGAATGCCAAATCGCTTGAAAATTCTATTCCTTTGAATTTTAAATTCACGATTATAATAAAGCAACGAAAAAAGAATCCAGAAATCTGAAAGTCAATTTTTCAAGATCTGTAACGAACTTTTACAAATAAAATTATTTATAAATTATATAATAATATAATATTAATATAATAATATTTCAAATAGGCTACACTGTAATCGCTCTTGCTTTGTTACTATATCGTATCTTGTTCACGTTACAAAATAGTTATTAATGTACTACAGAATAGCCTATGTAGCAATGATTGATCGATGATGTGAGATGTCATAGCTAAATATAAAAGATTTTTCGCTTCAAGATTAATTTCTGTCAGGATACCTTACGTGTATACCCTATTTGAAAATATTACGGTAACTTTAAAAATGTCTGCTATCAACAGTGAGCTAGATTTTTAAACATTGTTTAATCCCTTTTTTCTTTCAAAAGAACGGTTCAAACTAAACTATCAAAGTCGCTTTCATCCGACCTATCTGTTGGTGCTCCAGCAGTCGAAGTACAAACCAGCGAATATGTATCAACTGTTCAAAAAGACGTTCTCAGTGGGGTATTCAGTTCGAAGTCATCTGGTGATGTCATCTCTATTGACTTTGGTAGTGAATTAAGCGCTCTGTAAGTATTGCACACAGTTGCTATAAACCCTTACAGGAGTATTGGGGGAATCTGGGGCAGGCAGTCCCTTCCCCTAGCCATGAAATGTCGACTTAAAGGCACAATTTTTGTAGTATAAGGCAAAATGCATGTCATGGTTGTTTGCCATGCAGTGAGGTTAAGAAACAGCTTCCGCCCCTAAGTTTTGAGTTCTTCGCCTATGATCCGCACTAAGATATACGCCTTTATGAAATAGTTTTGAAGTTAAGAATACGTTCTTTGAGCTCTGCACGAAATGTCAAAACACTGGACGAAAATTGGACATCTGTTAAAAATTTAGTTCGTACATAAAATTGGTATTCTTAAGGTACAAATTTGTGTTTGCTGTGGTGAGAATCTATACCAGTTGCGAATACGCAGTTTAAAGAATCGAGAGTGTTCGCATTTCCAGCTATTATGCACGGCATGAATAGTAAGCTACTTAATAGAACGGGGTATTAACCCCAGGGAAAAGAGAGTGAGGGTAAGATGGTTAGGCCTACTTCAAACAACACGCCAAACTGTTATCGACGTAGCCTATCATGTTTATCAGCTTTTTTAGTTATTTTATATTTTCTTCCTTAATTTCACTGTCTCGTTTTGAGGATTTCATATGGGCAATATTTTTTCTATGAGTACCGGTAACTTCCAAAGATCCCAAAAAAATTATCAGCTTCATTAGTAATTGAAAGGCAAAACTTACTTTGAAGGTATCTCATCACATTTTAAAATCAAATCTAAGAAAGCAAAGAACTTTGCGACAAAGTTTGTGCCATATTCGACAGAAACATGGTTGATTAAAGGCTTTTAATCTCAAACGTATTTTTGCATTTTTTTTTGCAGATACGGAGCTTCATGGTCGTGTGGCTCAGATACTTGCTCTGGTGTCAGTCTCTCTATGGTTCACTATGATACTGGTAGCGACTATTTCTCCACCGATAGCAATGACATCACATACCGTCTCTGTGATATTATTAGCATTGAAATATCCAACCCCAACACAGGTAAGACCATGTGAGATTAAATGAAAATAAAGAAAATCGGGGAGTCCAGTTGTTTAATTATACAAATCAATCTTGGTTAAAGGCTCTCTCACCACAGACAGTTATAATTCTTCCTTTTAAGTAAACGTCAAGCCCCTCCTCCGATTTAAACCACTACCACCTGTCTAGTACACCTCCAAGCATAGGCGTAGGAAGCTGTTCGAGACTGAGAGCTGAACCTTGTTTCGGATCGGCGTCCAGGGTGAGGGGTCTAAGGGGAGGGGTGTTAAAAAATTCTTGGATATTTGAGGGTCCTTAGATGCAACTTGATGCACCATGTTGGACAAATTTTAAGGTAAATTACTAGAAATTTTTGACATTTCTAACAGAAGAGACAAATAAGGGTTCTCTTTGGAAAATTTGTGGATATTTGAGGGTCAAATACAAGGGTCAGATGCAACTTGATGCAACTTGATGCACAATTTTGGACAAATGTTAAGGTAAATTACTGCAAATATTTGATATTTCTTACAGAAGAGACAAACTGCGTGTTTGGTCTAGTGGTAGAGCATCCGCCTCTCACGTGGGAGGCCCGGGTTCGATTCCCAGGTCGAATCATAACAAAGACGTTTAAAATGGAACCTACTGCCGTTGTGCGTGATGCTCTGCATAAGCAATGGAGTAGGAAAAACTATCCTGTGCCCCACAACTGGAAAAAAGGCAGTGAGCTCCGCTAGATTAAACCTAGTGCTTATAAGTTGAGTAAAACCCCATCTAACTAACTACAGAAGAGACAAATATAAGGGATTTTCGTCCTTGGAAAGTGGGGTCGCCCCCATACGCCCGCTTCCTACGCCCTTGCATCCAAGCAATATTGTTAAACACAGTGTGTATGTGCTTAATTGGGAACACAACTGACTGCACTAGTCATTGTTGACCAACCAGAAAAAAAATGTATTGAGTGTCAATTTAATTGCAGGTTTAAACAGTCTTTATAACTCTATAGGCTCTATAGGGCTATTCCTAAATACGATTTGGCAGAGTTGCTAGTTGCAATGGGGAGATGCAATATCCCCTTTAAATTCTGCATGTGAATCAAATAAGCAAGGGCGTACGAAGCAGGGGCTAGGGGCACCAGCCCCCCGCGAAATTTGTGGGGGCAGAAGTATGCTTTAGACCCCAATTTTCCAAGGACGAGAACCAATTATTTGTCTTTTCTGTTAGAAATGTCAAAAAATTGCAGTAATTAAACTTAAAATTTGTCCAAAATGATGCACAAAATCGCATCTAAGGACCTTCAAATATCTAAACATTTTCCAAAGGGGAGGGGGACATCCCTCCCATTAAACCCCTCCCCCAGGACGGTGATTCGAAACAAGGTTCAGCCCCTCAGTCTCGAACAGCTTCCTACGCCAATGCAAATAAGGTAATTTCCCTGTCAAAGGTTCGTGATCGAAATTGAATCACTTTAAGATAAGAGGAATGGAAGGGGTAATGGAAGTGAGGGACAAGGGATGGGACTAGGGGCGGCTGGGAAAATAATTTCTATATTATCAAATGAACTGTTATTTCCTGTCACTTTTAAACCCCAGCCTTAAATAAATTCTGATGACGACCCTTCGCAGAAGTCCTTCCTAGCTTTCTTCATTCTGATCATATATGTAAGAAAATTAACTTGAGACACTGATGGTTTCCTTCTCCAGGACAAAAACTTAACGTATCAGACCTAAGCAGCACCATCAGCATGGCGTTCCCAGTGACGCGTACACTGTCATCTGAGGTCACTCCAAGTTGCGTTTACTGGGATGATGAGTTGGGGACATGGTCAACAGATGGTCTGGATACAACTGACGGAGATTCTTCGATAACCTGCGAATCCGACCATTTAACAGCTTTCACTGTCATTGGGGTCCCTGTACCAACCACGGAAGCCCCTGCCGACAATTCGACACCAGAAGGTACGTACTTGACCAATTATCACAAAGAGGGTAGCGGGCCCGTCTAAGTTGTCAAGCGAAGGGGTCGATTTGACTAAAGATATGAGTCTGAAAGCCTTCCCTAAGTGAGATGTCGAAGGGGGGGGGGGGGGTTATAGAGAATGCTTTGAAAAATGACGGGTGCTCAGACTCTAAAGGGTTGATGGTATTAGAACAGTTTCGTTGTCAATGTATTGCAAAACAATACCATGAATGGTTAGAGTTGTATGAATGTTGCAATGTGAAAAGACTGCACGTTTACTTTGTTGTGAATGCTTTGTTTGTGTGATGTCCTTGAGTGTGGTCTTTGTCTGTAATTCTATCTGTGAACTCTCATGACCTTATTTCTTCTTGTTTTAACAGTGAGTGACAGCCTTGATGATCTCGTGCAAAGTATAGCCGGTAAGTGATGACAATTTATTTTGAAAACATTCATATCACTGTATGTATTGTGACAATTGAGGATAGATCTTGTCTTAAAGGTCAATTCTTCTCATCCCAGACAGTTGCAATTCTCCCAACTATGCAACTTGTAGCTCCTCCCATAACTGTATAAAACTCCTCCTGGTGCAGACACAAACCTGTTTTATTACTTCAAGGGCATGTCCTGGTGAGCATGCAAGGCTATAATGTGTAATCCAAGCACTCTCTCAGCATTGTGAGGATTGTAAGCTACTGTGCATCTTTTGAATTTTCAAACTTTGTTGTCAATCAAAGAGCAGTAACCAACTGAGAATTTTGATACCCCTACACTAAAAATATACTTTGGGGTAACGAGTGTATGGCTTTAAAAGCAGAACGTCCATTTTATGATTTTTTGCCGGAAAAATAGACCATGTTCACTTCTTTCATTCCGTTCGGTGCTAGGCGGTGGGGACATGGGCGGCGATCCCGAGGGAACAGGGGGCCATGTCTCCCAATATTTGAGAAATCGCCCATTTAATTTTTCACACAGTAAATTATTTCAAAACTGAGTCATGTCCCCCAACTTTGAGAACAAATCGCCGCCCTTGGGTGGGGGCCGCACCAGGCGATCCCTCAATGTAATCATTCTTGAGACTTGACACGCTCACCTTTATTATGGAAGTAAAAATTTATCCTGTACTAAACGGAAGATTGTACTTTTGTGAAATTAGAAGTCATCATTTCTGCCGGGCATTCTCAGCCTTTCTGACCTAACATTTATTTCCCATTTTGCGTTCTTTATAGGTATTATTGTGATCATCGTTTTCGCGGTTCTAGCATCATTTTTCATCTTGCTTATCATAATTGTGGTTCTTGTCGTCGCAATTCTTAAAATGTCTGGACGAAAGAACACTTCAGCTCAGCCTGCTCAACCGGTTCCACATGCTCAGCCAGCACCTGCCACAACGATCCAAATGCAAGCTCTACCGCAAATGCAAGTCGCACCCGTGGCTCAGCCCGGATATTACCCACCACAGACTATGACTTTCAACCCAACATACGGGTACAACGCGGCGATGCCTCCACCTCCCCCATATGGTACGCCACATGACCCTTACGGAGGGGGTGTTTCAACATCGAGACCTCCACCTCCTTCAGTGACGCTCGTGGCACCCACCGGGGAACTCGTCATGCAGAAACTCTATGAATCGAAGGACGGGAAGGGGGGCAAGGACGGAAAGGAAAATTCATACAACGACTATATGACGGCAGTGACGTCAGGCTTACCAGGTGTCGAGACAACTCCCAATGTTTCAAGTTTTAACACTTCCATTAATGGCAGCCATTCGTCACTAACACAACACTTTTAAAATAGATTACAGTCAAAATATGATTTGAATACAGATAGAAATTCTGGAGTCATCATTTCATACGTACGTCGAACTTCATTTACAAAAATAGAAATATATACATAAATAGACAGGCCAGTAGCCAAGGGGGCCAAGGGGGGGGGGCTTGAAAATTTTTCCGCCCCCTAGAAAGTTTCAAGTCGTCATTGACTTATACATTTTTACACATTTGGGCCCCTGAAAATATTTTCTTCCCCCTGGAAGCCATCTCGCATCCCCCTTCAGTACCTTGTCTGGCTACGGGCCTGCAAATAGCCTGATAAACTTAACTGAAAGTAGGAAAAGGACATTGCTTTCGAAGTCGATAACAAAAACTGAACACAGATAAAGAGAACGTACGGGTAAAACTGTTTACTGATTCGATAGCATAAATCTGCATCTTTGAGATCTATCATTTCTGTGATTACACGCAACATAGGTATTGATTTTTGTGTCGAAGCGTTTAAAAAAGAGACGTTTCTCTGAAAAAGACAGTGGACTTATTTTTACGCGAAAATATCATTTGCTGCACGTTACTAAGCAGTCAACTGAAAACAGTGAGGTGTATTTGCATCTCTGCTCCCTGCAGCTTCTTAAAGTCATGTATATTGTTATGAGCTTATATCATTAAATTTGTACAGTTATGAAGAACTTATTTAGCCTAATGTGAGAATTTTTGTTGTAAAGAATAAGTGTGTGACACTATAGATTGCAAAGTTTGAATAAGTCTTGAAAAGAAGTGAATTATCAGATTATAATTCATGTAACATTTTTAGTAAATCCTTGCAGTAAAAAATATTATAGCTTCCTAGGGATTACCAAATGAAGTAGTTCAACCAACAAAACAGAATACCGTAAAAATGATTAGAACTTCACGTGATGGTAAGGGGGTCACAACAGTTGTAAAATGAAGTCGTTCTTTGAAAGGAACTTGTGTTCTCAACTCTCTACAGATGTTATATAAATTAGCTTATGTTATTACGTAATGAGCCAAGTATGGTCTAAATCCCTACCTTGTAGAAGGTGTATTGACTTTAATTTTATTAAAACGACTGTTCATTTGTTCAACCTATTTTTTGAGTATTTTAAGGGTTGTCGTGCTAAATAAAGAAGTAGAAATAGCGAATACTCTATCATGTTCCTTTTTCAACGTTGTCTTTCATATTTACAACACATGTAACTAAGCTTGAGGATTTGATGGAACAAACATGTGAGCATTAAAAATCACTACGATTTGTATCTGTTACAGTTGATAGACATCAGCTGCAATTCTGGAGTCGTTTCGCAACCCTTTGAAAGAAAGGAATTGCGCTGAGGGAAATGGATACTAAGGGACCTGAAACAAAGTTAATACTTCGATTTCACAATTTTTAGGGCTGTATCTGATCTAGCATAGGCTACTGTATCTGATTCCGAGCCAGCTCCGATTCCAGTGGCCATCATTCCCCGCCAATTACATGTTCAGCCATTTGACAATGTAGAATATCATATGAATGTTTTTCACATTGTTTTTCAAGCAGGCCTAATTTTATTCAAAGTTTCATTTTTAGGAGTCAACCTAATAGTCTGGTCAACGCTGTAATTTAGGTGATTGTGCCGCAAACCAATCATCAATTAATTATGAACCAATAAGAATGTATCCTGAAGTAACATTTATGAAACTTCAGTTCTGAGTGGACTAGGCTGGAATCGGCTCTGAGCTCGAGTTTAGCTGCAGCCTATTCCCAGACATTCCGATTCCGGGACCGTATTCAAATTCTGGAACGATTTCGAATTCAATAAAAAAGAACGCTAGTCCGGAATCGAGTCCGATTTAGGATTTAGACGATTAGTCTAAGTGCGTGTGTGTAGGGTCGGGTGGCAGTAGGGTCGGTGAACGTGCGCCCGCCTTCATTAGAACAAAAGCCCGGAGGAGCACATAATGATGCACTGGACGCCACGCAGGAAACTAAATGTATTTCCATAGGCTTAATTATTAGAGAAACGGAAGTCTACAGTAAGAATTTCAAACCAAGTTAGCGCAAAACCGAAGAGTCCTACTTCTCGTCGGGCCGTATGCCTTTAATACGGTGATAGTAAAATGGTACCTGCTCCTTGGAAGAGACTCCGTATACAGTTCCACCACGGGATCTGGGGTGCCGTCAAAAAATTGATATCCAAAACTCCGAGGTTGGGGGTTATGGCACTGAAATGTATCATTGCATTTGGGCATCAACCTACCTCTGGAGTAATTATGGAAAAAACATACGTGATATTCTATCGTCCTAGGTTGCAGAAAATCGCACTCTAACACTACCACAACCTTTCCTCATCGCAGGTTTGCGTCCATCAAGCCTGGATCTCAAGTATGATGGAAAGGGGGCTGTAACAGGATTTATGGGTTGTCCGTCTTACCGCACCCCTTAAATCTGCCGTTGCTTTCAAGTTTGCACAGCTGTGTTGCAAAGAACACCGAATTTAAACGAAAGGAACATGAAAGTGTGCTTTGGTTTTTTTCTCATACCATTCTTCCGCTAAAAAACTGAATTGGGTCATTATCACAATGCTGGGCTAGCATATCCTTCTAGGCCCTACAACTGCAGCAAAGTAGCAAGTTACATGACAGTAACATCAGAAGATGTGCTCTCTCTAAAAGCCCTTGTTGATTGGCCAAACATTACAATGAACTAGAAGCAACTGCTTCATTAGATGAAGTTACCCCCATGACCCAAGCTTGAAAAAAATTAATGGCAAAAAATAATAAAAAAACAACAAAAAAAAAACAAACAAAAACAAAAACAAAACACATGGTTACTACAAACTTTATTACGTTTGAGGCACAAACATTGCACCATTTTGCACCCGGAGACCTAAAAAGCCGTTTTTCTCCAAGGGGGAGGGGAAACCTCTCCACTTAGACCCCTCCCCCTTGTCGCACTTCTTCAAAACCCCTCCCATGACACAATCCTGGATGTGCGCCTGGGCATAGGCCTACGGCAGATGAGCTCACAAAGACACAGCTGAATGCGGCTAACAAGTTGACTATACGCAACCAAGGTTTATCCACTTGTTTTGATTGAATGGGGTGTGGGTAGATAGGGAATCATAAAACCCTTACCGTGTTCTGGTTAAATGACATCGATGTAGCCTTTTAATATACTACTCCAGTAGTCCCAAATGGAGCTATAATCCGGAGGAGTGACCCCAAAACTTTACATGACTAATCTATCACTAGATCACCCTTAGGGCCTTTACATCGTGCGTCTGTGGTATTGCACGTGGCTGCGCTCTTGACTGGCTGTAAAAGAACGAATAGTTTACATAATCTTAGCCAAAATGAAGGCGTAACCTTGCGTTTACTTCAAGCAGGGAGATGCATCGCACCCCTTATCGCTTAAAGGTAGAATTAAATCATCCACCACTTGAATAGTACAACAAACCACAATGACATGATGCACAATGGTGGCGTCTAACTTACAGTTGTATGCAAATTTTTATACCCTTACGGAAGGCACTCCAGAAGCTAGTTGAGAGAAGGACAGTACATAGAATAGCGATGTGCAAAACACTACAGACTTAGACTGGAATATATTTAGAACAAAATACCCAGTATAAGAAGTGGTTATTGATTTAATCCACTCGAAATGGTAAAGATGTAGCCGGATCAATACCAGGTCCTAAATATCTACTTTGTAACCTCATAAGTGCTTAATCGTGTCACCAGCTGGTTCCAGGCACGGGACCTATTTGTCTGCTCTTACGGTCGAGATTGGGCCCTGTGGACCCTTACATCATACCCCAATTTTGAGTATAGCAAAAAGCTCAACAATGAAAGACAGGGGCGGACTGGCCCACCGGGAAATTGGGAAATTTCCTAACTAATAATCTTGGTGACCTATCGTTTGGCGGCCCTTGGGTAGGCCCCCAGGACGAACGGAATGTGGAATCCACCCCAAAAAGTACGATTTGGGGCTAAAATACATGTCCAAATCATTACCCGCACGCGCACAAAGCTATGGATATGCTCTATTCGCTAACTGATTTCTACACGAGTAAAGCCATTGTATACATTTTGCATTTGGGCGCTTTTCCATGAAAGAGAGCATGAAAACGAGCACTGCCGCCGGGTTCGCTTGCCTCGTCACCCTATTTGTTAACCCTCTCATTCTAACAGGTGAGTTGTGAAAGAGCTTTTACAAACTGAAAACCATAAAGACAAGACTTCGATGCAATCTCTCTGTGGAAAATCTGAAAGCCTTTATGCTAATGAGTGTCGAAAAAGATCTTCTTGATCAGGGGCGCCGGCACGGGGGCATTGTGAACGTGTCCCCAATAGACTTCTGAAAAATTCTGAAAATTTTAAAATGATCCTAAAAGGCGTTTAAGCTATAGATTTCTGTAGGTGGTAGGATGAGGTATTTTCGGCCGAATGATGGATCTATTGTAATAATTTTCTATCACAAATGTTTCTCAAAATGTCAGACTTTTCGGTATAGATGGTGATTGTTAATACACCTATGACGGAAATAGCATTCTGAAACGCGCTTGTAAGTCTTTCATCCCTTTTGCTATACCTATCAGGGAGGTCTAACATCACCTCCCTGCACCTATACTCTCTCTCCCTTTCATTCCCCATTGCTGGAAACTGTTCATCTGGATTTTCGTTCAAAATGAGTAAAAATACGATAGTTGTAAAGGGTTCGGCGTCATGCTCTATGTTATCATTTGGACAGGCCCGTAACCCGACTTGGAGAGCGGGGAGGGAGGGGGAAAACCAAGTCTGGGGGCGATAAATTTTGTTTAATGGAGAAGCATAAATTTTCACAGAATATCTCACCAAGTCATTGAAATATACAGACAGCTATAGGGTCACTGGCGGGGGGTGGGGAGGGGGAATGCGTATGTTGTTTGATTACCGGCTTGGGGCAGGGGTCTAAGGGGGAGGGGTGTCCCGACTCTCCCCCTTTGAAAATTTTGGAAAATTGAGTGTCCTTTCATGCAATTTGGTGCGACATGCATATGCTACCTTTTGAAGTAAAATTTGTGATACAAAATTTACGTATTTTTAGGAGCTAAAAAAAAATGGCATCCATGAGGGGTGATATGGCCTAATTCCCCCCCCCCCCGTGTTTGCCACTGACAAGGATATAGACTTTGAGAGCTATTTCTGACATTATCTGAGTTTGGGGGAGTAATTCAGTAGTATAAATTTCTGATTTTCTGCAGGCTCCATAATTTCTGAGAGCAGTCATACCATGAGCCTAATTTTCACATGCCCGACTTTATTTGTAACCCACACACCACATTATTGAGCCTAAGAAATAATCATAACCAAAGCAGCAACACACCACGATATGTTAACCTATAAATGCAATAGTAGGCCTATAATAAACAGGTAGTCATTGTGTCATGGAAAGGGGGGGGGGGTTATTTTGGGCTACTATAAATCAGCTGTGATTATGTGATCTGAGACCTAAAAAGCTGTCAGGTTCTGGTGGTCATGAAAATTCAAAGTTCCCTCATTGTTTGCAGATATTTGGCCAGTACTCACAAAAAGAAAAACAGCCAGTAGTATATTCTCATTCAAAATTTGCAAGAAAGTACCTTCTATGAAATGTAGCCTAAGCATCATACAATTGATGGTTCATACGTAACCAACTGCAAT
>WURT03554606.1:0-21038 GCA_009936505.3 Holothuria glaberrima | reverse complement strand
CAGTATATATACCACCAGTTGTTTGAGGTCATCCACAAAATTAGCAGGAAAAAGAAAGGGTGAAATGACTGCCAACACAGTCCAAATACACTTCAGCTACGAACTTTCATTAGACCTTCAGTCCCTTTTATAACGCTGAAGCATTTTGAAAGAACATGGTCATTTCGCTTCACCAACTGTACCTTAAAGGGCAATACTTCTCATCCCAGACAGTTGCAATTTTCCCAACTATGCAACTTGTAGCTCCTCCAATAACTGTATAAAACTCCTTGTGCAGACTCAAACGTCTTGTTACTCTAACAAGATCCTATAATCTAATAATCTTATTACTTCGAGGCTATAATGTGTTATCCAAGCACTCTTACAGTATTGTGAGGATTGTAAGCTACTGTGCATCTTTTGTATTTTCAAACTCTGCCGTCAATCAAAGAGCAGTAACCAACTGAGAATTTTGATACCCCTACACTAAAAATATACTTTGGGGATAACGAGTGTATGGCTTTAATGGCCTTACACTATTTAATGAACCAAAGGAGTTAGTATAACTATAAGCAACCTTGAAACTGGCAAAGTATCTGTTTATGACTGCAAACCCTTATCAAACCAGTTTATCTGCCTCTTTATTGAGATTGAAAGACTGCTCTGCTGGGGAGGGTGGGGGGTTACTCTTACAGTGTATAGTGGCAGTACTGTGACTTTAGTTTCTGGATGGAGGCCGGCATAGCTGCCCCATAGCCATCCATGTACAGTTGCTGCTGCTGCCAGTGTTTGAAAGTGCTGCATCAGCATCGATGGTCTGTTGGTTTCTAATATTATTGCTTGCTTTTCTGCGGTACCAGTAATATCAAGCATTTATGTTACCATATTTGCTCTATGGAGCTATGGAGTAGTTTATGCAAGATTTAACATTACTACAGGACGACAGTTCCTTTGAGACTCTGGTGACCACATACCCGCCAACTCAATAGATTTCGAAGGGGACCCTGGATAGGATCAATAACCACCTGCAGCAGCAAGTTCCTCAAAGATAAAGATAATTGTTCTGCTAGGTAAAGAACCAATCTTCCAGCTCACTGATAGGAGAAAGTAGGGAATTACAGGGGACTATTGTTTGGATTGTGGTTTTGGGGTAGATAAGTGATTTGAAAACTTCTTCAAAGGACTTGTCTGCTTTATGAATTATTTGCATCATGTTGGCATGATTAATGATTATACATCTTGGAATATGAGATATCTGATATTCTATTAAACGTTCTTTCAAAGGCTTGAAAAATGTCCTTGTATCCCACGTAAGTTGTTGAGTATCTGTTTGCAAAAGAAAAAGAAAACTTAATGAAGCAATGATATTTAGACTACCAAAATAGACTTCAAATTTTCTGTCACAGCAGTTATTTCCAGTGTAGCAGTTCTACCCAGTCTGAGCATATTCTTAAGTGTATAAGGCTATGGTACATTCTTTTTCCACACCTTTATATCTAGCTGATCTCTATATGATTCCTTATTCAAACAACTTGAGATCCCTTACTATTTATACAGCAAATCATCATGCCAGATAGATGAGTACAGGTCACTGAAAAGGATCCCCACTAATATCTGAAATTCCTTTAAAGCATAAAAGAATATAGCCCCTAGAATAACTCCAAATTTTGTGTTAAATACTAAACAGAAGGATGCATGGAAACACCTTCCATCTTTACATCCAATTTTAATCTTTACTGACCAGATGTAAGCAAAACATGCCAAAAATTTGGAAAGTAATCATGCAAGCATCCAGGTGTGGACGACTTGTCAGCTGGGGACGGTTGTCAGCTGGGGACGACTTGTCTTCTGCGCCGAGTTACTATTGGTGCCGAGTCGTCTCAGTGGACGATATCTTTCATTCAGATGCCGAGTTGCCTTGGGCCCCTTGCATTTCGCAGATGCTAAGATGTCCGAGCTCAGAATGGACTTGGGAGATATCCCTTAGGCTGTGTTGCATTTCGGGGGCGAGTTGTCCATTGCATACATGGTTGCGTGATACTTGGAACTTGCTCGGGAGATACTTTGTTACCGTTTGAAACAAAATGTAACCCTTTTTGGACAATTCGTGTTGAAATGTGTAGGTAGACAACAAAATTTTCTTACAATTTTGAAAGGCTCGGGGCATTTTCTCAAAATTAATACAGATTTATCAAGGAAAAAACGTCATAGGGTTTAGCCGAAGCAAATTTTGCCATACAGTTGGTACACACATGCTCGCGCGCAACGTAACATCTTGCTTCCAAGTAAAATGGCGAACCGTGACGGGTTCCCATGAAATCACAGCGGATTTACGTACGCGGTATTTGGAGTGCGCACTCCAGTTCCTATTATCCTACTCTATGGGACGAATTAATTGTTGATTTGACTTATGCGCTTTTCTGTTCGGTGATGTGAGTATAATAAAGGTACGCAATACAGAAGATGTCTTTGTTAGAATAGCGTGGCTTGCGTGAGCGATGTATACTCACCGAGTACAATTCTCTGTGCTTTTTATCCGGTACACTTGACGCACACTTCTGCGTGCTCGGAAAAGGAACGTGCTAGTTCCTTTCTGTTGAGAGTGCGTGAGAAATTAAACGCGAATATGAAAGTGCGTAATTTGAAGTAGCACACGTCAATTATATTTAAGATAAATGCAAAAAGAAATGTATTCTGCATGAATATACTACTCGCAGGCACATCAAGCTAGTCTTGTAATTTTGAATTTCATTAATAAATACGTTCTTAGCTTCGTTCGCATATCGCTGAACAGAACGACGCAAAGCACACTTCCGCCATGCCCGAAATTTGCGTCTCTATGAGGAATCGCTTTCCATTACAATTTCGGGAGAAGTTAAATATCTTTGCTTGCAATATCTTAAGTAACAATACTTAACAAACATCAACTTTAATCCCCAATGAACACCATACATATGGTAAAACCATTGACGTTTACTACTGGGTTCTATGAGACATACGTTATCCGGTTATGGGCAGCGCGACCAATTCATTTGTACATGTTGCGCGCGATACGTTTGGCGTCCATTATGGCTGACGCTGTCATGTTGTCACATGTAATTGTGACGTCAGTGGAGAACCTCGAGGACGGATTCCCGCGCGAGGGATTGCCAGGCACTGAAGGGCAAAACTCACAGTAAGTAAGCGTATTTACAGTACACGCGCACGGCTTAACCATAGATACTACTGTGAC
The DNA here is from genome assembly GCA_009936505.3 of Holothuria glaberrima. Taxonomy (NCBI): domain Eukaryota; kingdom Metazoa; phylum Echinodermata; class Holothuroidea; order Aspidochirotida; family Holothuriidae; genus Holothuria; species Holothuria glaberrima. The sequence continues at coordinate 17,827 of WURT03554606.1, read as the reverse complement.
ACAATGGATGCGTACTTTTCAAATCCAAAGAGACGCGCTATCTTGCCCTTTAAAACCAGCGACGTGCGTCCTTTAGTTAAATGGCTCAGTGCGTGTGCTAGCGATGAGATAAGCAACTCTGTGTATTACCCTCTTGTTTCCAATTTTCATTTGATGATGCTAGAATAAACTAAGAATTAATTATTGTTCTTGGTTGCTATACTAACTATGGCGGTGCTTGATTTGGTCAGATATTAGGTGTTAGGGGAAAGTGAAATAAATTTATATTCACAACCAGAAGAACCCCATGATAACAAGCAACCATTAAAATTATACCGTTTTAAATGATATTAAGAAACAAGATCAAGTTAGTAATGAAGCCGAAGCTATGTCAATTTTTCTCTGAACAGTACGTAATACGTACTTGTCCCATTGTGACCAAAAACGGATTCATTACATGCCTTTACACAACTCCATGTAGGTTACTCATATTCGAAAAATATCCCTTTTGAAGGATCGGTGTCAAAAGAGAAGTCAATATATGATAAGTTGTGGAGAAAATGCCATGAAGATTAGGTATCAAAAACGGCAATGTGTCACATGTAACAATTGATGTAAACAATTATCAACTTTATTCATTTCGACCTTTATTATATTATGGAACATTTTGAGGCTTTTTCAGCACTGCAGTACAATTAGTTGGTTAATTCATGAAAGATACATACTGTATGTATATTTTTCAGATCGAAATTACTAATTATATACAGATTGACTTACTTGGGGGAAATTGTGCCCAGGAAGTTGTCCGGGGCAAATTGTCGGATAATAAGTGTTGGGTTCCGGGCTGTAAAATAGTCATTTGTTCATCATTTTTGTCATTAACTCAGTTGTTTTTGTTTATTTTTTGATAATGGTCATACCATTAATGACCTAAAATTGTTTAAGGGATTTGAGGGAGTGCAAGAGAGTTACTGGTAATGGCCATTCCTAATATCTAGGGACCTGCCTATTACTATGCAGTAGGTTCCAGCTGGTTACCTTATGAGCTAAGCATTTCAGTTTGCCTAGAGCACAAACTGGAAATGACTGGCAAGGGTACCTCGCCAACAGAAATTACTGGCAATTACTATTCCTTATTTGCAGAGCTCTGCCTATCATTTTCCAGTATCATTCAGTTCTTTACCTCATGGGATTATGCTACGTCACCTAGCCTAAGGAAGGAATTGGGAACAACTGACAGGGGTGATCCATCGACAAAAATTACTGAAAATGGTCATTCCTTATATCTGGGGTCCTGCTTGTCATTTTTAGCAGGTTCCGGTTGGTTACCTCATGACCTGATCTAGGTTAGTCAGCCTACGGGACAACTTGGGGGTAACTGGCAGGGGTACCCCACCAACAGACATGACTGGCAATGGTCATTCCTTATATCTGGGCTCCCACTTGTCATTTTCCAGTAGGTCCCAGTTGGTTACCTCCTGACCTGATCTAGGTCAGTCAGCCTGGGAGACAAATTGGGGGCGACTGGCAGGGGTACCCCACCAACAGAAATTACTAGCAACCGGTCATTCCTTATATCTGGGCTCCCACTTGTCATTTTCCAGTAGGTCCCAGTTAGTTACCTCATGAGCTGATCTAGGTCAGTCAGACTTGGGAACAAATTGAGGGCGACTGGCAGGGTTACCCTACCAGCACAAATTACTGGCAATGGTCATTCCTTACGTGCGGATTCCTGCTTGTCATTTTCCAGTACGTTTCATTAGGTTACCTCATGAGCTGATCAAGGTCATCTATAATTGGGTCAGTACTGATGATTAACAGGGGTACCCCACCAACAAAAAATACTGGCGTTGGCCATTTGTTATTCTTGGGGCCATGTCTGACATATTGTACTTCATTTGATCTGTTCACCAATAAAGCTGATTTAGCTCAGCTTTTAGGTGACATTTGAATTGCCCTCTGACCACACCCACCACATCATGCTTGCCAGTCGTCCCGTTTCATATACAGGGGAGCACTGGGAACCCCGTGATGACAATTGGTTCCCTTTCCAACTAACCAAACCCCCTGGGCTCCCGGTCTAAAGATATAAGCTGTCGATATTAACTTTTGAATGATAAGATCGGATTTGACACCGCTCACATTGAAACATGGCGACAAAATTCAAAGCTCCCTGTTACTCGACTGGAGGTGGAGTCCAACATTTTTCTCAAGTGAGCCTTTATTGACTCAAGTAATCACAATAAACGTTATGCATTGACGTCTCGTGACGTCATTTTAGAGGCAAAACAATAAGGCACACTGCACTCACAACCTAGACTTCGCACGCGCATGTAGTAGACTTGCGCGTATCCGATTGGTACACAAATCAGCTACCTACATTAGTTGGTGTAAATTGCAACGATACGTGCTTGCCTCTAAACCAAGGGGTATTTTCATTTATGTAACGTTTTATGCATAAGTCCTGCAGCAGTCTCGAAACACTCCTTAATTGCTTGCCTCACATGGAAAACGGTTTTTCTAAATCAGCAATAAAGAGAAAAATAAATTTTGTCTTATTTGACTTACCTGCATTAGGTAATCGATTCTCTAGACTTGCCACGGACCAAAAAAGAGGCCTTATTCCACAACTTCCTAGAGTACCCCCTACAAAAGAGGAGCAGCAGATCTGGTCTCTGGTCCCCCACCCCCGTCACAAAAATACAGCCAAAATGGTCAAACGTGTACCGTTTGTACTGCTATTATAAAGGTTGACCCTGATAACGAGCGAATCACTTGCTGATGGGATGGCAAATATCATTTCAAGAGGCAGCCCGAAATGGACACATGCTTTGCGTTAGTTAAAAAGACACCTAGTACTTTTGTTCACTTCATGTTATTTGGCCTATCATCTTAGCATCATGCTTACTTTACTAATGCCAAGATATGTAGACATAGGGTGATGAATCACAGCAAAAGGACAGAGAATTGGTGTGGTATGGTGCAAATGGAAGCATAGATTGCTATCGGAGCAACATCTTTGGATCCCAGGAGATTTTAGGAGGGTAACCTGCAACGTTTAACTCTTAAAGGTGGTCTGTGTCCTATGTGACCTCTCCCAGCGCAAACAAAGTGTGATAGTTCATTTATCACCACGTAGGATAATATTCCGGACTGGGAGTTGCAGTTTCGGTAACAAAATGATGCTTCAATCAAGCATCGTCTTTAAACAAAAAACAACAAAAGGAAAGGTCTTAATGTCAAAATATATGTATATAAACATATTTTCAGTTATATTAAAGTGATATAAAATTTAGTGTTTGTGCTAAAATGACAGGACGAAAGTATTCTTTATGATAGAAACAAAATTGAGAAAACCTAACCTAAGATAAGTTGCTCTTCCCGTAAGTGCTCATTGAGCTATTGGGATTAATATTAGAGACATTTTGATTCAGTTGCACATATGCATGATACTGTCACAATTGACCACAAAGAAAGTTGATTTAAATCATAAAATATCTAGCAACACGTAACTCTAACTAGAATCAAAATATTTTTTGCAATTTGACTTAAGTAAATTATTGAAAGAAAATGTTTACAGTTCGGGGAGAGGTCTGTTGTTGCACCACGTGCAGGAGAAGCGATATCCTCAGTCTCATCCCCTCATTACTTTCTACGTATTATTTATGTATACATATATATATATATATATAGTAGTATATATATATAGTATGTAGTAAATAGTGCTAAAGGTTTGTGAAAAAGTCCACAACGTTTAGGGTTTACCAATCATCAGGTTGTAAAAATGCAACTGATATTTGCCACATGATAAAGGGTTTACACCCGAAACGTCGTGAACTTTTCACAAACTTTTAGCACTATTTACTCCTTATATATATATATATGTATATAAGTAAACAAGCATATACATATATATATATACACACATTCACATCCTTTGTCGTCGTTAATTGGTGTTTAAGATGACTTTTCTCATCCTCAAACCAGATAGGTTATAGCATATAAATAATTACTCGCAATTCAGGAAAACATTTCATTCGGTGAAGTCTGACGGAATTGGACAGTCACTTAATGAACTGGTTAAAACAAATTGGTCGCTTTTGACAATCAAAAAATTTCCAGAGTGCCTTTTTCATTGCCTCTCCCTTTTAAATGTCAATACGAGCGCCCTCTTTTCATACTGTTACAATCTTATATTCTTTGAATTGGGATACGCTCTGTAGCGCTTTTAAATTAAGATTAGTTGGAGGTGACTTTGATTAGAGTAAGACCACGATAGCATTTTCGAAACGTCTTTTTCACCAAAAACTGTGAATACTTGCATGTAATCTATCCGTTCTGTTAAGGAGCAATTCACTTTCGAATTGTCACCCCTTTTCCCTAAAAATTTACCCTTTGTGGTAGAGCTGTGGAACTAATCTATTCAAATTGATAATTTTTCAGAAAAGTCGAATAAGATCACAAGGGCTGCTGTTATTAAACATATTGTGTTATATGATTTGGTAGGAGCAAGACTTTGCAGCACTAGCAATTATCCACATTGACCTATATTATTGTATTTCCAAAAAAGGTGGCAAAAAGACCTTTTCCATGCATACAAGTCCAAGGTTAGTGCTGACTTCATTTGTCCGCATAGATATTGCTTAACTGAAGCTCGGAAAGCACTTAGCCAAACCTCAAGATATCGAGAATACCTTAAGTTTGTCTGTCTTTGATCGAATTAATTTAAAGACCAATTAAACATTGAAATAATGACTGCCGGTAAAGTTAAATGACACTTCACGGAGCAACACAAGTCTTACAGAAAAAGTAAAATTGGTTTATCGAACTAAAAAGTATAATAAAAAATGCAATATGAAGTCAAAACATGTTTTGTGGGTTAAAAGAATAGTCCAGACCCAAATTTCTTTTTGATATAATACAGAGAAATTTATTCTAAGCATTCTGGTGAAATTTTCATTCAATTCCCATGTTTGGTTCTCAAGATATTAGCAACTGAAGTTATCACATTTTCTACTGGAAGTCAACTTGTAGCAAACAGGTGTGATGTCATGGCTTCACATTGAGGACCACTGTTTTGTATACAAACGATGTATTCATTGTCTGTAAGAAAGTTCGAAATTGTCACAAAAAGGTGAAAAGTAACGATTTTCATCGTACTCTATTTTCTCCTTCACCCCTTTCATCTTGAATTTCCTCTTCTGCCCTTTTGGCTTTTCCTCCTCAGTTGTTTCACAATCTCCTCTGACCAGAATTCTCCACTATTTTGACCACCCTTTACACTAATACCGGGAATTACCAACACCTCTAGGCCGTCGCTGTCTGTGGAACGACGTCGAGGTGGTAACGTAACCTCTTCCTCTATCCCATTGGGCACTGATATGGTCGTTACTTTCGGACAGTGATTTGTTGACACTAATCCTGATGATCTGTCAGACCCTTTGTCCACATCCAACCGAGGCTCTTCCCAGTGACCTCTGGATGGAGGCCGGTTTCTCGAGAACCCCATAAAGGAAGCTCGACGCACCCATACGTTATCAGCTTCTTCCTCCCTCATATGATATTTCAATTCCCGTATTGTTCTTTCATAGTTCTCTGGATTCGATTTATCCACAATCATGATTAACCTTCCTTCACTGTCATTCCATTCTCCACTTGTTTTGTCGTATGACCCATTAATAGAATGTTCTACGATGTCCGCCCCTAGGATTTCTTCGTGCAGTGGAACCCGTAAACCAATGGTCAAATCCAGTATCTTTAGGATTATGTAAGATGTGACAGCAGTCCAGGAGGTAATAACCAACACGGCCAAAAGTTGAATTCCAAGAAGTTTGAATCCACCTCCCCGAAAGAGACCTCGATTAAAAAAAGTAAAAAATAGTTCAATACGTATCAATTTCTTACTAAATGGAACCCTTCTTATATTCTGCCCTTTAATAAATTAAAAATTGAAAATCTTCCTTACCTCCTTCAGCTACATCTCTTTATACCCTAGATCACTGAGATATTGCGCCCGACACTGTTAAAGGAAACAGACAGTAACGCGCTCAACGTCCTCGTATTATGTTGGCTGATTTTGCTATCTGATTGAGAACGTTTTACAAAGGTCAGTAGCTCAGTAATCTCGATCGACCATCAATGATTTTAAATGAAAACAGGTTTTGGTTTTCAGGTAATCTCAACAAGTTTGTAAGCATGAAACGTTCTCTGTTACAAGTTATGCCATCACGCGATAGTTTACTTAACCCATGAGGTTAATACCCTTTTGAGAGTAGTAGCTCCATGCTAAAAGAGGCATTTGCATCACTCCAAGTATGACTTTAACTTGGAGGTAAGAAAAATTCTCAGTTTGTGACTACTCTTTGATTGACATCAGAGTTAAAAAATTCATAAGATGCAGAGCAGCTTATATTACAGAGCATACACAGAGAGTGTTTTGATTACACATTAAGGCCAGGATTTCTGAGCTACTGACCTTTGTAAAACGTCCTCAATCATATAGCAAAATCAGCCAACATAATACGAGGATGTTGAGCGCGTTACTGTATGCTTGTATGCTCATCAGGATATGGCCTTATTCAATAAACTATGTTTGTGTCTGCACAAAGGAGAATCTAAAGACAGCTATGGGTGGAGCTAGAACTAACATAGTTGGGGGAATTGGAAGTGTCTGGGATGTGACTATTCCCTTTAAACTGAGAAAACCAGACTGTAAAATGGGAAAGGTAACGGAATTTTCTTTGTCCGACAAAACTTATCATATCACCGTGGAGAGAGGGCAAATAATTGGAACTGAGTTGTAAAGACATTATGTATATATTAGACATTTTAAGTGGTACCAAATACTACATACATAAATATTGGAATGCACCTTGCCCGGAAGATACAAAGTATTAAAAGGGATAAACAGTCACACTAAAGTTATTTTGAAAGAAATCAGCAAGCTCCTGCAAACCTCATATTATTTCCCTCAAAAGTAATTCTGAAGATTTCTTAATAATATTTTGTAGACAAAAGTTAGAGCAAGAGGTTGATCCCCATGCATTTAAAAATGGACCAACAAAGAAATTGACACATGATTAAATAGAGTCATTTATGAATAACGATATCACGGGTTAATTAAATTTAACTGGGATGACTGAATTTTCTTTTAAGAGTCTGAATCTAGAAAAACTTAATGTCAAAAACAATAGGCCATGTTTAAATATAGAACACTTTCATTGAAAAGCAATTTTTATTGAACTTATAGACTCAATAGCAGACAACACGAAACATGTATCATCGTTTCTCTTTCAGCTACAAATGTCACGGCTCTTTATCAATTTTACAGAAAAAATTAACCAATGTGTAGTCTGGAACAGATGCTGAATTTTGGAAGATACCGTACTACCCTTTTTGCTGATTTAGTTAGAGCAGCCTCACCATGATCCATGACGCTAACTACAAATGACTGGAGCTGCTAACGTGGACAAGTAAATAAGCAATTTCTTGTTGCGCTGATATATCACGGTGAAGTAAACTTCGCAAACTCGCCAGTCTTCATTAGAAAAATGACAGAAGGTACATAGAAAGTTTTGTTACATTTTCACAGCCACTGGATGTCAGAGGGGCTTATTAAAAATGGAGGAATGAATGACTTTTTTTCATGCCATCATTTATTTACTAATACTAATTTCTATCATCATAATGATACTTAGAAAGTAGAAATGGAGATCCATCTGAAAAAGTTAAGTTAATCTGAAGCAAAGTAAATACGCCAACGTCAAGAACAACAATCTTCCATGGAAGTTCAAATAAGAATTTCAGCAGAGATGCTTTCTGAGACTCTGTGGTTCGGTTTAAATTGTAGTGTTTGAATGGAGCTTAATCGTATTGGATAAGAGATATATCGGCCCTCAAACATTTGCGACGTCTGAACTGTCTTATCGGGTGAATTGAAGTGAGAATGGTTTGCAGGATGGAGTCTCAGTGCATTTGGTTAAGGTATCTGAACTGATTATTCCCAAGTAAGATATCCCCTTAAACTTCAGCCACAATTTGCCTAAATCTACTTAAGACAGACTGTGGACAAATTTGGAAAGAGGTTAGGCTGTTTGGAAATAGTAAACTCACCATTTAGTTTTAAGAAACTTTCTAACTGGTCAACTTCACCAAAGAAGCCCACCGACAGCATGCCCCAAATCGCTGCTATACAATGGACCGGAATAACCCCCACGGGGTCGTCTATCTTGAGTCTTTCGATCAGTGGAACACTTACGCAGGTTATCAGACCCCCTATGGCACCTATCACTAGGCCTTCCCATGGTCGCGCCAAGGCACAGTATGCTGGAATAGAGAGGTAGAAAAAGAAAGTAAATGTTAAAACTTCTTGCATAATCATGCTAGTAAAATTTTAAAACTGAACGTGTACCTCCATAAAAGCTTTCAGACTTCTATACAAAAAATGTCATAGTATTATTTGAAAACTTTATCATTATTCTTTCCATCCAAAGCTCTTTTTACAGAGTAAAGAATATAAAAACAGAAGTTTATACTTCCTACCGATTAAGGGTAAAATTAATGTGGAAATGTGACTGTATTTGCTTTTGATGGTGCGGGGAGTTGCCACACAACTCCCCTTGATAGGTTGACTCTAACCATAGTTATGCATTACTAGGCAAAAGATGACTAGAGCTATCCCAAGATGGAACGTTCATAACAGGGACTGTCATAACCAGAGAGAGTAGAATAGGGGCACTGGTAGTCAAGACCAAAGACGATGATAAAGAAAGTGGTGGTAAGGGACCAGAAGGAATTAATAGGCGAAGAAAGAACGTGGCAGCGGGGCGACCACCCCGCATGCTGATTGGTTGGGCGGAAACGGTGGAAACCTCGTCCCCCCCCCCCCCACGCACCTTGGAAGATATGGTGCCAAAGTATTACATTGAAAAGGATGAAATTATTTAAAAGTTTGTCAAATGTTGCACCATTTTGCATCTAGGGCACTTTAAATAGTCAAATAATTTACAAGTGGGGGGAAGGGACTTCCTTAGACCCCTCCCAATGACACTCAAAACTAATATTCACCTCCACCCCAGTTTCAAAAAAGTCTGCGCCCAGGGAATTGTACAAACACAAAATTGGCAAGTGGTTTGCTCTGGTTAAGCGCTTTTATGTACAATTTCTTTTACTCCTATTTTACTTATGCTCTTTTTTAGGATTCGTTTTTGCATCATTTAACCGTCAGAAACCGAGCGTGTTAAATAGAGGTACGGAGAAACACCCCTGATATGGCAAACGAAGATTTCTTTGAAGTGACGATGTTTCTATCAAATTGTTGAGCTTCAAGGCTCAACAATTGATACCGGTGCAGTTACATACGTTACACCATAGTCGGCTACCCTGGGGTAACGGAAGGAAATGTATAACCCTACCAAGGGGACAAGATATGACATAATATAGCGTGTTATCCATACCTGGCGGTGAAAATAACAAAAGTATGCAATACATAAAGAGGAGATGGGAGTATTTAGCTTTGTAATTTAGTATAACAAATACTGTTTTCAATTGTGTGTACAAATGATAAAGCCGTCTCAATTGTGTGTACAAATGATAAAGCCATCTCAGTTTTACATCTGTCAAATAAAATTAAAAGAATAATCGTTTTCGAAGTCTACTCAACCCTTACAATCATCCACGCAGATCCACTATATAATCCATTCTACCAGCCAATACGTCTTGGCAGACTACTTTAAAATAAAAGTAGTCTAATTGTGACTTTCGTGTCCTGTTCAGTGCTCACCCAAGAACGTTTGGATAAAGGTTACTGATAAAGGTAAGTGCATCATTTTGGACAAATTTTAAGGTATATTTCTACAATTTTTAACATTTCTTACAGAAGAGACAAATAAGGGGTTTTAGTCCTTGAAAAGTGGGGATGCTTAACCATACTTTCCCCCCACAAATATCACTGGGGGAGCTGGCGTCCCCAGCCCCCGCTTCCTACGCCCTTGGCAAAGGATGTCAGTCTAATACATGCATAATATTTTGCCTCTTAGTGCTAACCTACTTATACTTGTTATTTGTTCATACAGAAGCCAAAGATGTCAAAAGACTAACAGTGTTAAACATTTCGCATTTTAAGTCCCCAGGCCTTGCGACAGCTGTATTTTATGGCTGATTCCTTGCTTCCGCTGACCTAATAAAATAATTGTTGACGCCGAGAGGCGAAATTCTTCGAGCCACTTAACAACCTTAAGCACAAATAGTAGAGGATAGAAATAATTTTAACGATGGTTATTAGAGAGGAGATCTGACTGAAATGATTAACCGATTTTAACAAACAGAATTTAGATGGAACATTTTACGGGTGTTTGAGAAAGGCATTTGCCAGTTTGTAAAAGTTCGATTAACTGCCTCAAAAGAAATAAAAGAAGCAAAAATAACACACTTCTATATGCAAAGAATGTATAATTGGAGTTTGATCCTTCACACAACGTGATTCCATCTTCAAGTAACGGTTGTAAGAAGAACTATAATTCTTCCTAATAATTTGACCTTACAGTTACACATGAATGTTGATGCGTTTCCAATTAAAAAAAAACAATTCAACGCCCTTTTATCGTATTGCGTGGACTTTAAGAAAAGAGAAAATTTTATTTTAGTGTTTTTTTATTTTCCTCAAGTGGTAGAACTTTTCTAGTTTATGCAACTTTAAAGACGAAAATTAAGCTTATCTACCGAACACAGCAATGACGGTGAAGGAAAATAGATCTCTGGGTATCTAATAAAAACTGACTTCTTCAGTATATTGTATACGTTCATAAAAGATTAATTCCTCAAATTCTGTGGGTTCCTCCTGTCACAATAAAATTTTATGCTATTGAGCAGAACAATGTCTTGTCGCACAGTGGATGCTTTGTTTCACCTGCTAGCCCTGGAAGGGTTAGGACTACACAGAAATTAACACCCTAGAAAAACTTTTTTGGGGGACAGATTAGAACACGGTAATGAAGCGATGTGTTCAACTTGTGATGTGTATGTGGTAGGAAAGTAGTTGAAGTACTCATTCTGCAAAAATAAAGAAAAATGAATGTATTTCAGGCACTTTTGCAATATATCCTTCCGCTATGCAAAACGATATTTGAATGATAAAAAAAGGAACCACCACTCTATCATAAAGGCCCTTCTAGCTCAAAATCTCAACTGTCATGGTACACAAATATGCAATCGTTGTGAAAGGCCTAATCGACAGCTTTTATATGAGGGGTAGCTTGTGCCCGTTGAAAACGTCTACAAGGGTCCAGGGGCCACGAAATGGATCCAGCTTAGTGTAAGTCAATAGAGGAATAATTAGTGGCGTGCTACCAGCCGAAGGTGAAATGGACCGCAAGACCGTAAAATACAGTGTGACTATGGAGAGATGATTTTCAACACTTTGCTATGCAAAAGGTTTGAAGTAGCAAGGTCACTAAAATGAAACGACATAAGTCTGCCCGACAAAGGTGGACTATCCTTACTTTCACATAGGGAGGTAACAACCTATCAAAGAATATTATATTTAAACATGTGTTGGCCTTATTTTAGCAACGATTACATTTTGCTTCGTGCAACTGGTACTTGCAGACCATCATGTGGCATACAATGTACTTTACCAACCTGTTATTGATACGAGGGCGCCAAGAATTCCATCGATAATGTACACTATGTCGAACTTGTATTTTTTGGTGACGTAGCTGTTCAGAAAACCGAAGAAGGAAATAGTGAAGATGAGATTTGCATTTATTTAGCTAATAGACATTGTGCATTTACGTCACACTGAGGCCATGGATGGTAGAAGAAAAAACAACAAAGCTCGCTAAATTAGTTACATGACTGCACACACCTGTCAGCACGACTAAGCAGGTACGACCTGAGTTTATGTCACATCTCCAAAATAGGCCATTGTGACTGCCTTACATACTAAAACGGTTGAAATATTGAGCTAAAAGATCGTCTATATACAAGCGTGGTGGTCACCTCTTATACAAAACACTTTCTTTGAAATTGGAAGTGCGAGACAAAAAGGGAGCTCCCGAAAGTTTTGGGGACTAAATTCATAAGGTAACCTCTTCCGAGGCGAAGTTTGTCAAAGTAGCTGCAATTACCTAAGTACACCTATGCTGATACTATTCTGCTTTAAATAACACCGTGTGTTAGAAGGATGGGTAGAGTCATGCATTTAAAATGAGCATCTTTTCAACCTTTAGAAGTTCTCATGATTTGATTTCGTGACTCTTTTAACATGAACTCTCAGCTCTTAAAAGGAGGCGATAAAAACATAGAATTTTCTTCAGTCAGACATTTTAAGTGTATAACACGATGGTACCTTAATTACTAACGAACAAGAAAAGTTGCACACTAAAATCTGATTCCTACATATATACAATAAGATCTCAAACTGTAGGTATAATTTCATAAATGATGTTGAGAATGACACAGATAGATTACAACATTGCTCATTTCTTGCCAAAAGAGCAGTCTGTGTAAACTTTTTTTCGGTAAAGTTTGTATCGTACGGGTGGTGGTGGGTGATTTTGAAGAGTGACGAACTTTGCCAGGCAGTGTGGGGTGTCATTCCTATCTAAGCTCGAAATATCGTGTTAACAAGGCCTTCAGTTTGGACCTCTGGTGACCTGTTGCATCAGACATGAGAAGTATCCATCATTGCTATCTTGAGATATTGTTTACAAATTAAAATACATACACACACACTCATACGCACTTACATTCTCTCACGCGTGATTACACGGATTCCTTTTGTTTCGGCAAGAAATCAAAATCGATGCCATAATCTGATAATTTTCTACCATAATTTAATTACATACGACATTCAGTAACTAAAAATTATTGAAGTACATTCGGGTAAACGTGCTTTGCATCGCTAACTGTAGTAAATTTTCACGGTGTTAACATAATTAAATGACTTGATTCCAATAAATATGTGAAATAGTGTTTATGAATATATATATATATATATATAAACTCTTGAGGTCTATATACTAATAAGGAAAGAAATCACAGAGATGGGTTTGAAATCCATGGTGGATTTAATACAGATGCCAATATTTCATAAGAAAACACCTTACATCGTCAAGGCGAATATCAAACTAACAACACAACCACAGACGATAAAGGTAGTAGAGCATGACAACAATCAGAATAGGCTAAGATTATAGCTTTGTACGTTCCTATTGAGGGTGGGTTGGATATTCTTAATGAAAAGAGATTCCATTATTTTCCGCTTGTACCAAGCATCCTCTGCGCCAAGGACTTTCACATTACTTTCAACATTTAAACGAATATATATAGATATATATATATATAGAATAAATTTCGTATAAAATAATATTTTACCTGAAAGCAATTCCAACCATTCCACCTCCAATTGATGACGTAATCGTTGAGACTGCCGATCTGAGAATAAATTCGATTTCGATTATGAAATATGGGAGAGATTTCTAATGTAGTTGATACAATTAGTTTGTTTCATGCAAAATTACAATTTTGAAAAGCTATTAACCTCAAATGAGTTGAGTCATTTTAATCTTGCTAAAAGCCTATTTTCTTTTTAGAGAAATAAATTGACCACCAAGAAAACAAAGGAGATAACAAAGGAGATAGTACGCATCAGTTGCAGGGGGAGGACATTGCATAGAATATTTTTTTCTCTGAAACAACTTCTTTCAAATATTATATAGATATATATAGTGTATATATATATGGATAAAACTGAACACTGAGTTTTTGTGATGCATCAGTGCTGTCAAACATATATATATATATATATACATATATATTGTTATGTACCGTGTACTCTGACTACATTTGACGTGTAGTTCAGAAATGGTATTAAAGCTTAATAAACTGTCATCTGGTTATGCAGTAAAGGACAACATCAGTGCTGTCAAACACACACACACATATATATATATATGTATATATATTGCTATGTACCTTGTACTCTGACTACATTTGACGTGTAGTTCAGAAATGGTATTAAAGCTTAATAAACTGTTATGCAGTAAAGGACAACATAAGCTCTAAAAATAACCACAGGGGATAAATGACAGGATTTCAACTATAAACGTCTTGACCTAAATGTAAGTAGATTTGTAGTAAATATATAGTAACAGTTGTTGTAGAAATCGTAGAATTTATAAGATATCTGTTTCTTTTGAGGCATTGATGAACAGTTTTCAATTTTTTAAACACAAGAAAAACAGAGCATTAATTTGAAAGTTTCAAAGATGGAAAGTATTACATCTTTGCCAGACTTATCAAAGTATCTTCCACATATCTCCTGCATTTACAGGCCTCTCAGATTACGACCGTCCATTGAAGCATTAATAAAACTTCTCACTTATACTGTCACGTAAAAAATATTTTATTCATGACGATAACAATCCAAATGCCTCAACGGCTACTTGGGGCATAAGTTTCTTAAAATTGCATTCCCTGACAACAACGAGAAATACAGTATGTGCCCTTTATTCTTTCAGACCATGCATACTTGCATTTATCAGTAAAGTAACATGTAGCTCAATACATCCTTTCCACCTGTCGCATGTCATCCACTTGTCCATAAACAGCAAAAAGTAAGATAGGTCTACTCAGGTACTACCTGTACCAAATAACTTTGACCTTCATTATGGTTTTGAGACATTTGTGCGTATATATATATATATATATATGTACACCTTCGACCTGTATATATATATGTATATTGTTTACATTGCTGTCAATTTTATCTTTAGGTTTTATTACTTTTTAAATCTTGAATTTGCCATATTTTGACTATTTTGAGAGACGATGTTGATTAGAATGAACTAGCGACCTTCTTTTCTAATGTGCATGCTCTGTCATTTGACTCTCGGGGTTCACGTAAAAAACGTGAGTGCGTGTATGTATGTACCAAAGTTAATTAAAATATGACCCAGCAACTATTTTAAATATTGTGTTAAAGTTGAAGAGAATAGTATTACCTGGTCGCTAATACCCATTTCTTTTCGGTAATACCATATGTGCTTCCACAGTTGAAACCAAGCCATCCCCACCTGTGAAAACAAACGAAATAAGGCAAAAGTATCGGCAAAAATCAATTTTTCCTGGTTTTGATCCATGTGATTTTTTTCTTTTCAATATCGATCTTTATGAGTCCGTATTTATAACGTGTAATATACAGATTGAAAACTTTCAAGGCCAACGATGAAGAATTCTTGAAAGAATATAATTTACACGTTCCCTTACAATGTGTTCGATTCATTCAGTTGCAATTCCATTTCCAATTCACCGTCAAACTTTTTTTGTCGGAGAGAGAACTTTGCTTTGTAGCTATGGTCAATGCCTTTGTCCTACATTCTACAACGAACTCCACAAATTTAAAAAAAAGAATAAAAGACCAGAATCGACATATATCCAGCTGGCTTTTGAGAGCAAACGGCTTTTATCAAGTTATTGACAAAATCTTTTCCATTGACACTTAGCTACTCGTAATGGCATATTTTTTCTCTGATTACTTTTGCCACATTTTGCTTATACTGAAAACCTATTTGATACCAATTCGTTGTTATGTGGACACTACTTCAAGATAGAACCTAGGAACCTAGGAAGACGTAGCCCAGAACAAGCATGAATATTTTAACATCTCCCCAGAATAAGGGGGGGTGACAAATCTCGTTCCAAGGTATTGGGCAGTTTGGAGAGACGTAAAACTTAAAGTGAATGGCTGACTGGTCATTCTAAGTAATAAGACACGAGTTTTGTGAATAATGGTAGCCGGAAAGAAATGTTTACTTAAAGTTAAGTTGGAATAGAAATGTTCAAGAAAACGCAAAATTGAACTCATTAGATCCTTTCAAAATATTTTCCACGTTTGTCATGCAACCAAGCTATTTCTGGAGTCAAATCACTTAACTTGAAACGGAAATCTTTTTGTCCCGATACCAGTACTTCCAAATCAGCAATAATCGTAGAGAGATATTTTTCTCAACTTTCTGACGACCTGTGACTTTTCTTAGTAAAAGTAACGGTTTCATCTCTTTATGTAATTGAATTGCCGTTCCAGAAAACTGTTCACATTTTTCATTTTAAATAAGGGAAATACGTTGTGTAAAGTGTATTTTGTGCACAGGCGTGTTTGGGACTTTTAAACATTTTTCTGATACGTTTTAGCCCCTACTTGTTAATATGTTTTGATGTTCATATGCTACATACATTTTACAAATTCTCTAATGGTCTGTGTTAAAATATGTTTAGTTTTTCAACATATGGTGTTTAACTGCTAAACATACTTAGAGTTTTAACCTTTTTTCATAGCAGAGCAAAAGTATTCAATTGCTAAACACTTTTGTTACTGTGTAGAGTTGGCTGACGCATCAGTAACACAAAACACGGTTGTGGTGGCAAATCAACGGAACATTTTGTCACTTGCACGAAACAGTACACAGTGTGAACAAACCCAGAATACATGAAAAAGGTTGCTATGAGTATTCAATATCATCTTTGAAAATTTTTGTTCGCATTGGCTTCTCACACACCTGTAATTTGTTTGTTACTGTTATACATTATTTTTCTTTCAGATGGACAAAGACTGTTGGTCCCAACATCAGAGTAGCTACAAGACCGGTAACGCCGTCAGCTAATGGTATTTGTATTTCAATTATTCTAATAGTATTTAAAAATTTTGTTTTGTTTTCTCCTGATCACACTGTACATTCAACTTATCAAATATCTTTGAGATGGTTTCATATTCCCATTTTTCAAGCTTAACCAAGTTAATTAAATTATGACTTAGCTTTTCAAGTTCATAACGTACTTTCTTAGTCACAAAAAGTAAAGGGACTTGAAAAGTTGCTTCAAACACATTTTCGTTTTTTTAGGTCTTGCATAGTTGATATACGTTTGCTATTGCATGGGAAACAGATTCGTCCTCCAGAGGCGCCGCTCAGCTTTCCGCACCTTAATGATTTTGTCTCAGACTTTCAGGACGTTACCAATGAAATTGGTTCGGTAGACGAGCGAACAAAAAAGTGTTAGACCCAATGCATGCCAATTACCCTGGTGTAAACTGATTCTAGGGTGCTGTAAGGAGGAGTCTTACCAAAGCATGAACAAACCAAAAATGGCGTTTGTTGGTGAACTCATTTTTGGTGATTCTCCTTCTTTGTCGAAGCGGCCTGTTCGAGGTCCTAACATCAGAGTAGCTATAAGACCGGTAATGCCGCCAACTAAATGCACCGCCGAGGCTCCTGTAAGAACAAAGGAACAAGAAAATCATTCTCAGCTATGAGATTAACAATTTTACTACTAATCTGTCATTATTTTATATATATACATATATATATATATATATAATTGTGATAACTGTTTTATCAGAACTTTCGACCTATTCATTCATAGTTCGATCTACCATATTTCGACCTTCTGTATATATATATATATATATAGGTCGAAGATGTAAAAAGTATTAGTTTCGATCTAAATTTAATAAACCAATCTTAAGTTGGAGCTTTGCCCTTATCATGGAAGGCAAGGTTGGAAGAAAATACAAGAGAGAAAAATTGAACCGCACCAAGGATTTGAACCCTTCGTCAAATGCTTTCCGGGCAGCGTCTTAAACCACTAAGCTATCACGGCTCGTGATTTTCAACTGAGACAAGTTAGAAATCCCTCGCTTGACTCAATTGTCTCTCCTTGTTACCACGGATGTCCCGAAGCGGGAATGAATATTCAATAGGCCGAGTATGGTAGATCAAATTCAGAATATCTAAGTCGAGGGTGTAAGTAGTATTAGTTTTGATCTAAACTTAAACCATCCTATATTTTATAT